>VXAY01006318.1:428043-503481 GCA_013399855.1 Oxyruncus cristatus
TTGGTATAGAAATAAGCTAGCACTCACAGAGGTCAATATTTCTCATAAATTCAGTCAGCTCTGGTAAAAGTTCTGAAGGCTCATTCTTTCCAGACAGAGCTCATATTCTGTCTGGAGCAGCTCCCAAACCAGGCATGTTTTAACAAGTACACTTATGATTAAGCTGCACTGTGGAATCAGAAGTACGCAGAGCTGGAAGGCCCCTGACAGGTTTTTAACTTCATTCAGAAAGGGAAACAAAGAAAGACAGGGGCCAAATCCTCCTAGAATATCTTGAGGCCCAGTCCTATTTTAAAAGAAGGGATCCAGCACTGGTAAAATAAATGATCAGTTTTCTGTCTTCAGGGCAGTGTGATATACAGTGTTTGACACTGTATATCAGGGGTTTGATTTAAAAAGAAAACTGCAGCAGCACATATGGTCCTCTGAGGTGGTGTACTGGTGTTTGTGGCCAGGTGTTGGCAGCAGAGGTGGCCTCTGTGAGAAGAGGCCAGAGCGCCAAGGTGGGTGTGTCACAGCCAGCCAAGGTCAACCCACCCCATGTGTACAGAGAGCAGTTGATCCTCTTCTAAGATGGACTGACCATTGTGCCCAAAGTCCCGTCCACATTGCCCCAAGGACAGCTAGAGCTGTAGACAGTTCCTTTCTTTTTCCACTGTCTTTTCCAGCACAGATGTCAGAAGAATAACCCTACCACATCAACAGCTACAAAATGTGGTTTGATCTTTCCATAACAAGGATATTTCAACTCACCACAGAAACAGGCTATATGCCTCCACAGATCCAACTTGCCAAAGCATTCACGGTATCATTTTTGTCAGAGAAGGTAGAAAGAAAAAGCTTTTCTCCATTAAAAATGCCTTCCCCTTCACCCTGGCATGTGTAATATCAAACACAGCCAACAGCTCTTTTGGAAGATGTTTATGTCTTCCCCATGGTACAGGGTATATGAAACTGTTTCCTTCTCCTCTTCTCCAGAGTCCATCACAGGCAAGCAAGAGAGGGTATAAGTTTTCCCAGTGCCACACTCTCCTAGAGTCCAAAGGTTCAAGAGAAAGCTGAACAAATTCATGGGCTATAACTTTACCCAGAGTTATTAAATACAAACGCAGCTTCTGGCCGAGGAAGTACCTGAGTTTAAATGGTGGAGAATGGGAGAACCTCTCCACGAAGTACTACTAGGTGCTCACCATACTCATACCACTGCTGGAGATAGGATCCTGAGCTGGGTGGCCTTGTAAAGTTTTTCTTCAGTTCTTATATATGACCATTGTTGAACAAAATCTAATTTTGTTCCAAATTTTTTTGAAGCTAGATAAAAATCATAAGAAAGCTGTCTTCCACAAACCATGTCCTTTTTAGCTTTTGAGCTTTTCTCTCTTCTAGTGATCAGTTGCATGATTATTATGTCAATTTTCAGTTGTCATATTCGTGCCACTTGCTTTGAAGAGAGAATTAATGAAACAAGTCCAGTGGTCTCCTGGTAAATAATTTTTGCAAAGAAAACATGCCTTTCTAACAAAGAGGTTTTGTGTAGATCAAATGCATTACTGAGTTTCTGAAAAACATTTGAGAAAAATGTTACAGCTGAGGAGGCACCACTGGTAGTTACATGATACCTTTTCTTTTGTATTCCAGGTCAGGACTGAACAATTCAGGAGGAATGGCTTCGGACAGCATTTAATTTACCTTTTGGACTGCAAAATAAAAATGTGACATCCAGAAACAATGGATAGAAACTGTGGTCTATCTAATTAAATAGTTGATTCCAAATGTCCTTCTGGTGTATCATTCTACTATGACATGGATCAAGATCAGAAAAGTTAGAATTTTTCTCATGTGACAAATTGTAATTTTATCAAAATGATTTTTTTTTAACTACTAATTGAACATGCACAGTCATAAAAAATATTCCAGAAGAAACAATAAAGATGTTGTTATTACCACTTTTTAAAAGTTTACCATTGCTCTTTTACTATTTCCTAGTTCTTTATAACATTCAGTAATCACTCCACAGTTAGATTGTCCAGTGAGAAGATCCAGTGTCTTCATTAATTGCAGAATAATACAGCATATTGTGAATGTTTTCGGGCTTCTGGAATCACTGAGATGACCACAACATTCTCAGACTTAAACGGTATATTAGCACAGTGCTTCTAATGACTTTTATATAATATTGTTTTTCTTTCTTTGTATGAACTTCATAACTACTCCAAAGATACCTAGAAAAGAGGAGAGGCTAAGAAAATTATCTTATCTCTGTTAAGATGCTGTCTGCACTGGCACATTGAATCAGAATAGGTTCTGAACTTGAAAAGTTGCATTCATTGCCATAACACCAAGTTTAATTTTGTGATCAGTTTGGACAAGATGGATCTTGCTCCATCAGCTGTCCATGGTTAAAACAAATCTGAGTTAGTGTTACTCAACATAACTCTCACAGGCATAAGACAACATCAGAGGGAAGCGAAGCCTTCATTTGCCCATTATCTGTCGTGATATCACATCTGAACAAAGTGATGTATTTTGAAAGAATTCTCAAGACCATATAGTTAGTGACTTACCAGCTTTATTAGTTCTGTACATTTCTGGATGGTTTACTCAAGAGAAAAAATTACAAGACACAGTTCAGCCTTTTTAAGACGTAGCATCATTATGACATACTCAGTGAAGAGCCTTTAGAGAGACCAGTATTTTCAATATATAGTTTCCCATCAAATATGTTATTTATCCTTCACAATTATCTCTGTTGTGATATCCTTTCTTTGCCAATAACAGCTAATCTGAAATCAATTTTTAATGGTCTGTCTAATAGCCATAGAGAGTAATAACCTCTACAACCTCACTTCAGAACCTTAACATAGATAGCTGTTAACAAATGATGGCAATAAAAAGTACATTTATTATTGTTTCCAAGCATAGGAATCATTTTTATATGTAGTTTAATTGTCTTTTTCTGCTATGATATCATTTTAGGTTACACATATTATGAAATAGAAAGGTTATAAAAATCATAAATATCAGACCAGGAAAAGCCACAGCACCATTGAGTCAGTCCATGGTTATTCTGTCTGAGGAACTGACAGAGCTGGACCTTTGGGATCATCAAATCTGCTGTTTGTTGTGAGCTGCATGATCATATGGATTCCGTAAGTCAGGATCCACAGTAAAATTACAGATGTTACCAGGCCCATCCAGATTCCAGGAGTGAAGAAACCTGTACAGTCACTTGCATAGGAAAACTGGTTGTTTTCAATGTTGAAGCCTTGAATCTGAAAATGAAGGAAGCTAGATTGATGAGTGCAATTAAGCTTGGAGAGTAGTCCCTACTTTCAGGATATATGTGGTAATTACAAAAAAACACACGTTTTAATTACCAATAATACTCTGCCCATTAAAAAGAGTGCAAACAAAATCCTCTGCATAACAGTTTTGCAGTTCTCCTCTTCACCCAGCAAATTAAAGGTGCAGAATCCATTTCTTTGGCAAGAAACAGGTTTCCCACTTCAGAAACTTGTATTACTTTTAGAAGTGAAGTCCCAAAGGGGAAATGAGATCAGTATTCTGCATTCATTGTAGTCAGATCAGTATTCTGTATCCATATGATCAGTATATCACCATTTGCTGATCATCAGCTCAATGACCACTTCAGAACCAGGAAACTCAAAGCACTCAAAAGCATGAGATTTAAGGCCTTCTCAGATCATGAGACTTGTTGAAATACCCTGAGAGATTTAATTAATAGCTCCTTCACAAACAAAACTCCTGGAACCTACTTTAAAACACACCTAATGAAGATGACCTTTTGTGGCTGAGTTTCAGTGAAAGTTCAAGCAGAAAACAGTTGTGAAACCTTTCTTCCTCCCTTCTTAGACATCAAAGACTCAAAACGGGAGGGAAGACTTGCTTTACTGAGATATGGGATATGTGTTGTCTACTAACATACGAAACCTATATAAGCTTTTCCAGCGGTTAGAAAAATCTGCAAACTCTCTGCTTTAACTGAATTCTCAAGGTCTGCCACTGACTGAGCTCCTACCATACTATTTTCTTCTGAAAAATCAACTAATTTAGAGATATATAGCCCCCAATTGTACAAAAAGTATCAACAAACTGAATGCCTTTGAGATCACTAACTTTAGACAATTTTCTCAACCCAATCAGAGGATTAGAAAACTATAAAGAAAGGGAAGACAATCCCCCCTCTACAGGCGTGTACATAATGACATAAGCACTGATTCCTTCAGAGGGAAGGGAATCTTACTGGTTGAAGAAGAGGAAGGAAAGAATTAATCTAATTCTGGTTTTGAGTCTTTCTTAAATAATTTTCTTATAAAGAAAAGTGAAGACTGGGATTCTTATGCATTTACAGAATCTTTGAAATGGGTGTGTAAGGAAAGCACCAAACATCATAAACCCACTTTTAAAAAGAAAAAAAACCCCAACCCCCCCCAAAAAAAACCCTTTAAAAACCCCCTTAAAATTACTATTTCCTATAAAATATTATAGAATAAAATTAAAAAGGGTTATTTAATTTAAATAATTTCTCTCACCAGACAGTATGCAAGAAAGCTGAAGGTTATGGATTTCTACTTTTAAGTATTCACACTCCATGATTATTCTATGATTCACCATAAACTAAATGGAAAGCTTTAGTTTATTTGTGGTAATAAAAGAGTTTCTAATTCTTAGGAGAGCTGTTGGTACAAACATTGTACAAATCAATTTGTGGCTTGCATACCATGCTACACCAGTGAGCACTCTGGGTTTGAGCTCACTCATGGCTCAGGTGCCTACAGTTAATGTGTACATAAATATGTGTGTTGCCACCAATGTCTGTACCTTCCAGACTGCTGATTAATAAAACCATTACTAAACACAGAACTAAGGGCAGTTTAGGTACTGTGGAGGTGAAGGCAATTTTAGCAATTCAACCTTTTCTAGGCCTCTTAGAAGCGTCTTTCCAAGTCAGATCACAGTAACTTGCAAAGACTGTCTGCTTTCACCAAAGGTAGTCTGACTTCTGATCAAAGCAGGATTAGTGAAAATAAGCTTTTGGGCTGGATAACTGCTGGCACCATTTTAGAGAATGCAGGTGATTGCAAAAGCCTTTTCTTGTTAAGCCACTGCTTTGAACACAAATGAGTATGTGAATAGGAGTCATGTAACGTAACCTGAAAGACTTATTTACAATAAAAACAGAAAGCAGGTGATGATTTATGTCATTTGTGTTCAAAAAATTGATTGAAAAATTGATTGGAAAACCATACACACTTCTTACCACATTGACAAGGAATCTCTGAATCTCTTACCAGGTATACTTGGTTAAGAAAGGCTTTGCCACTTCAGATTTAGTCAAAAATACTTAATTTTATTATTTCAATCCTATTGGTCTTTTTTCTTCTTTTTTTAGTCTGGTTTGTGCTTATTGAACCTTTGAGATGAAAGATTCAGTTGCACATTCTTAAAATGCTATGTCTACTTTTAGACAGGAGATTAAGAAAATGCAGTGTTATTTCATTGTTTTTTCTGAAGCTTCATCATTTCTGTGGGGGTGCTAGATCACAGGTGGAAGCTAAAAATGTGACTCCCAGCAGCATTTCTACCTATAGAAAAGTTAAAAATACTTACATGTGGTTCTGTAATCTTTATGAACGTAGAAGTCTTTTGGATACAGGCCCCTGTACTGCAGAAGTTTCAAATTTAGTGTTTGGACTAGTGTCATTTGCCTTGTTCATACAAGTCTTTATTTACTATTAGTTTTTAAAATATTTTTGAATGTAGTTTTTCTCATCATCTGACCCTTGAAAAAGCCTTCAAGTAAACTATGTTGTTTTCATGGCTCTTAAGTGTACAGTAAACATCTAATTTTTGAACTTAGAAATATTTTAGCCACAAAGAATCCTAACATTCTTGATTTTTAATTTTTGGTAGTTTTCCTTGGGTACCAGGCGCTTCTAAACTACTGTGACACATAGTACAGGAAAGCAGTGCTTTTGATAGCAGTGTCCTCTTTAACTTCATTGACAATTCTGAGAATGCCCAAAAGGGTTTGGTAGAACAACCAACAAAAAACTCCACCAAACCCAGAGAAGTTTTGGTGCTGTGAACAGCTGTGAGTGCTGAAATCCTAGGCTATGAGAATGCCTAGACAGCATCCCACAGAGGTTCTTTAGATGGAAGTGAGTGAGCTCGCTCCAGAACTGAAATGAAAGGCTGCATCAGTTCAGCCTTGCCTTGGAAAAAGCTATGCAAGGCTTCCCTGTGCAGCTGCCATGTTCCCCTATTACTGTGATACTGTTTTCAGGACCCAGCATTGCAAAGTGCTGGGTACCAATTTGATTGGCATTGGATCCTGGTTTCTAGTTCATTGCATTGACATGAAAATCATGTTCCTCAGTTTTAGCAAAAGGATTTTGTCCTGGCTGCAACCACTGAGCACATCCCACATGCTTTTTTCACCATGCAACACACTTTGGGGGTTTCTAAACCTCATTCCAGAACAAACTCTGATACTGAGATCACATTTCCCTATGTAGCAGTGGAAGATATCTGGAAAAGTATGATCTAGTTCAGACAGAACTTGGAAATGTGTCCAGAATGGTGACTTTCTGTTTTCTCACACAGCAATAAAAATTAGAACAAGACTTTTCAGGTTGTGTTCCATGCTTAGGATTTGATCAGAGAAAAAGGCCTTTCTCAAGAGGAACTGTAAGTTCTGTTGTCTGAACAGTGGAAGCAGCTGCTCTTTCAAATCAATAAGGAAGGTGGGAAACCTACTACTTCTACTATTGATTAAGACCACAATGAAAGGATGCTTACTAAGGATGGAGTAAGACCTCTTTAAGATTTAAGAAGGCATTAGTTTCTAAGCATACAGAAATTCAAGGAAAAGATAAGCGTAAGAGAACACTTTGTATTTTCATTGTTCATGTACTTCTATATCCCAGCAATGCAAAAGCCTAACTCCAAAGAGTTGACTAGACAAAGTACAGTTGCATGAACTTCGGTATTTTCAGGCCTTTCCATAAAAAATGCCATCAGAAGGAACCGTAATAACAATGGTGTGCTGCTACATTCTTTCTAAAAAATTGTGAGACTTGATACTGGAATTTGTAGAAATCTCAGCACCAATAATGTCTTTGAGATTTCCACTATTTAAGCAGAAATGTCAGGTCCGGAGCCAGTTTATTGAGATTTGGTTTGTTATCAAAATCATAAGTTCAATTATATCAGTATTTGTATCTAGTTATCACAGGGTTAGCTCATGTTTGACAAACAGACTATGGTTTCGAATTATTCCTTTTATTTCCATGATCTCTTTCATCAAAGAGATCCCTTAGTGCAATATTGTTTTAAGATATATTGATATGCTTCTCCTAAATCAAGAACAAAGCTCAAAATAATACAGATGTAATTATCTACACCTCACAAATGTAGTCTGTACTACTCTACTAAACACATAGAAAAGCTATGTCTCATTCAAAAAAAGCCAGTTGCTTTCCTTCTCAGCCATGCAGGACCTAGTATTGCTCTTAATTGAAGTCCATGGCAAACCTTCCATTAAATCTAATTGCACTGGGCTTTGTTTCTATCTGTAGGAGTACAGACAGTCTATGTCACTGGGAACAGCAACCACACTAAGCTGTACTTTCCTAGGTAAACAAAGTGCCAAGAAATCAAATATAAACAAAGTAAGCAGCATAAAGCCATCCACCTAAGAGGCCCCTGTTTCCAAGAGCAGCCCAATTCATTAAACAGGCATGGGGACTTAGTCATTCTTTGCCTGATTAAGTACATTTGGTTTAATTGGTTTTTCTTTTCTGTGGACAACTTCATAGTTTTGTTTTTCAAAGCTGTGCTTTCATGTTCTCCTTGTTCAACAGCTAGCGTCTTTTTTACCCTTACTGAAAAGCTCACATAGGGGAACAGCTTTTTTTTTATATTTTCCCTCAGGCTGAAATGAAAGTAAGTGCATTATGAATGTGTGTCATTCAGCATCTACAATAGCAAGTAACAGTTCTTGCAGTTATCTCTGAAATGGCAATGCATACTCACCTGTAACCTGGAAATGAAAACATCCCAATTTTTTGCCTCATTGTTGGCTGGAACCAGCCTTGCAGGATAGATATTGCTTGTTCCCAGCAGCTGACAATGAAATGAATACTCTGCAGGAGCAGAGATGACAGAAACATTAAATTTAGCAAACTTCTCTCCATCTTGTATGATCTCCACTGAATCTAAAGTGGACCATTGTCTAGCCGAAACTTCATAGAACTTGTTGGTCATTAAAAACCTAGAAAGACAACAGAGAAAAAAAAAAAGTCAAAAGGTGTGAAGGAAAAAGCTAATATCCATTTGATAAAGTACTAGTGGCAGATAAAGGTTCACTATTGCTGGCTGCAAATATCACAGCTGATGATGACATGGCCGCCCGTGTCATTGGGATTGTTCACAAGCAAAGACATTCTGTGAATGTATTTACTACATCTTAGAGTTTCACCTCACAAGCTCAGCCTTCCATAGGTGTGGCAAGCAAGGAGCAAATGCAATTTCATTTTTCAAGGGCCTCTACCAGTGGCGTATTTTTTAAGTTACCAACAGTTTGTAATCAGTGGAGGAGAAGCTGAGAGACTGTCAGAAAGCCTGCAGTGGCACTGAATAAACATTTTATGGGTTTTTTTGAAAACTGATTTTATGATAGGTACAGGCATGATAGCCATTCTAATTTACCATTGCAATTCTTTCTTGGTTCAAATGGCTAAATGGCATTTCCCTTTGCAAAGGTCTGAGTTTGACATGGAAGACAGCATTTTCTCTCACTGGAGGGTGGGGAGTGTTTTGTCAGCTCTAGTTTCACAATTTGTAGTAGTTTAGGCACAAATAAATATTTCTCATTTTGAAAACATCTGTATATGTGTGGCATTGCAGCAGTTTCCAGTAGTTTATAATGATGGCATTTATATGCATGTTACTACCAATACTGTCTGAACACCTCTCAAATGTTCTGAAACAGAAATAATTGAGAACATCCAGATGTACATCCTGATCCTTTACAGATGAGGGCTATGTCCCAACCTTTACCAGTTTTTATTCAGTTCTAAGCATTGAAGCTATCTCATAAGGACATGATAAACATTTCTTATTGTATGTTGCTTAATACTTTAGCCCTACTTGGTCTACACATGTTTTCCTCTATACAGTTTGCCAATGATTTGTTTTGATTATTGGTAAGCACAAAGGATTTAGAAAAGGAATCTTTTAACAATAAATGACACCTGTTACTAAATGAAGTATTCTAATATGTCTATCCCCAAGGGGTAACATTGTATATTGACTTTTAAATTTGAGGTAATGCATTAGATGCAATAATGATAGGTTTAAAAAAACAAGCATTCGTCAATAAATGGGGCACAATGTAGGCTATTTTATGTTGTATATGGTATCTGTATGTATAGGGTGTAAGTATATATAGCGAGAATATTCTTGTAGAATATTGCTTGTTTGTTCAAATTAGTTACTTTCAGTATCATGTCATCCACAAAGCACAGAGTCTAAACACAAATTTTGTCAGGTTGGGTTACTACAGTAATTGAACCTTTTTTTTATTATTTTTTTTTTAATTTTTTTATTTTATTAATAATCTGGAACTTCAAAAACTCAGTGTTGGGCAAAATGCTCAGAAGGAATTCTAGGACTCAAAGTGTCATTAAACTGAGAAAAGGATGTTTTTTCTTATGGCATTCCTTATGTTTTAAGTCTAAACAGGTCTATCCAGATAACATTCAGCTGCAAGCATCAGTGTAAAAGAAAAAAAAATAATTTCATCTAGTACCCATTCACAAATATTTAGGGACAAAAATCTATCGTTATAAAGTTACAAAATTAAAATATGTATTACACTTGATATTAATTGTTAGAAGAAAGAAATCATTTTCTGATACAATCTGAACAGAATTTCCATGGTGTCCCAGTAGCAATGCTACAGGCACCAGCTGAAAGCCAGTTACAAACACAGTTATAACCTTAAACGTTTATGTCAACCACAGATGCTGGACGTGGTCTGTGCTTTTGCTGAGAGGATAAGAAAAGTGATAAACAAGGCAATTCCTTGTAAAGTTACCATAAGAACAAACAAGTTTTATAAGGCCATGAGAGTACATTCTCCAAGAGAATGCTGTCTTCACATTACACCAAAGACTAAAATGTTATGTTACCTTGCAGATTTATGAGAATTAACATTCTATTTCATAAAGTAGTTGAACGTGGTTGACTCTCTAACACAGGTTTTTATCCTTAGCATTTTTTCAAACAACTGACAGTGAATAGCCTCCAACAAGCATGCACTTAATTGATAACTGATGTAACTATGACTCATTAAATTAAAAAAAAAGACAATCAAAAAATAAAAATCTATAGATTTGCTTCATTTAGTTTAATATTTTCTCAGATGAGCAGATAAATAGAAAGAGCACATTATAGCAAATGAATGACAAGGAAGGGAGAGAGAACAAAGGCTTTATCTGCAGAACTGAAAATACCTTGGCTTTTATAGGACGTTATGTTTGCATTAAACATTAGAGACAATTATGTGCATTAGAGGCATCATGTACTTTCTGTACGGTGGCACAAAATTGCCTGGTCATGGGCCAGGCTCCCTTTGTGCCAGATAACCATATGAACTCTGCCACCACCTGTTACTGATCACGTCTCACATGGCTAATCATTACAAGCAGAGATATTCCTGAAAACGAAGATAGCTAGAATTACTACTCCTTTAAAGATTCAGAAAGAAACACAACTGTTAGGTAAAAGACTTTAAAACATGTGGTTTGAGTCAATTCTATGCTTTACATGCTATGAACAACAGTAACAGTCAAGTATGTATCAAGGTAAGCGTGGAAAATACTAATACTCTGCACTTCTATCCACTTTGACACTTTTTCCCAGAGAAAATGACAGACAAGTGATTGAACAGTTCGATATCAGTTTATGAGAGTTGACGCTTCTTCCAGCAAAAAACCTACTGTTCACAGCTCCCACTCCTGCTGCAGCAAGTTTACTTTTCTAACACTATCACAACACCACTCTACAAACACTCCCTAACAGCTCACCTCTCAGTGGCAAGTGCAGGAGGATGAGTGGGACTGTAGTTCTTGCTAAAGAGAGGGAGAGGGAGGTGACAGCTGTTTGCACAGGATGAAGCAGCTATTGCAGCTGCTAGCAGGAGGTGGGATGTGACCAACTGCTCAGTACATGGCAGTAGACTGGTGTTGGTAACGGGGGCAGGCTCTGGATCCTGCTGAAGTTAGAGCCTCTTTTATTGAAGAATAAATTGAGCTACGTGAACATGATCCTCTCTGGAGTCACTTTCTGTCTTCAAGGGTTGCTCTCCTACACCTAAAAAAATGGCCTTTACAAGGCAAAAACATGCAGTTATGGCTCTAAGCTCTGTTCCTTTCCACCTCTTTGCTCTGCTTGTGTCCTGTTTATTAAGGCAAACCATAATCTTACCAAGGTGTAATCTTGAACAACAAATGTAATCAAAGTTTACCAGAAGGGGAAAACAGAGATTGTACTGTATCTCTGTAGATTTTAGAGGCCCTTGACAAGAGACGTGCTAAACGTGATGCACAAGGTGAACAGAGCGTTACTGAATCATAAAAAAAATCAATGGCTTGCTTTGGTTCTGTTGAACGTATCTTATTATTTGTATTATATAGCATACAAAAGTGTATTATGGTAACTAATAGAGGCCTAAAATGATGTCAGTGTCTCACAAATCAAGTGAAAATCCAACAGAAAACAGCACAAATAACCAGGTGAGTCTTTAGCACTATTTTTAATTTTTAAAGGCTTCTGAGGTGCAGTGAGTTGAGACCAGCCAGCAGCCAAGCCCCCACATAGCTTTTTCCTTACTCCTCATCCTCAACTGGATGGTGGGGGGAGATGAGAAAGAGCAAAACCGAAGAAACTTGTGGGTCAAGACAAGGACAGCTTAATAAGTTAAGGAAAGAGGGGAAAAAAGCAATAAAGAAGCAATCACTCTCTACCTCCCACGTGCAGGTCAACGCACAATGAATGTCCAAGCAAGGGCTACTCTGGAAGCTACTCCCTACATTCTTCCTCTATTTCATTTTTTATTGCTAAGCACCTGTGTCATACATAAAAATTTGTGTCTAAATGCCCTGAGGGCCTATTAAAAACCTGGATCACACATGACTCCACAGAATAAATCAAAATCTTCTGCAAAACACAGCCAGCCTATGCTACTATTACTTGCTGGGCATGACAACACTCAGGACTTTAGCTGAGCTCTTTTCAGGTCCTCACCTACTGTGGAGCCTGAATTTTTTATTCCAGCTTCAAGGGCTGTTTATGCATTTTGGTATTTACTTCTAATATGTTCAAGTAGAAGCCAAGGTCAAGAGAAACTTTGTGAGTATTTCTACCTTTACTAAAACAACCTCAAAGAATATAAAAAAACATTCCTTAAAAAGAGAGAAAACATGAACCATTCAGCTTTTGTCTTGATAGTCTCATTTAAATTACAGTAGGTCTGTTTGCAGAATTGCTTTAAATTTCTTCTCTTCAGATACACCTCAGATTCATGACCACATTAAAGTTTCTGTGCAATAATTAATTAAAATTATAAGTTTTTAACAAACAGATGACTAATCATAAATCTGAGTAATCCTCATTAGGCCCATATATGTGCACTAACATCAAATTTGATCTTCTTATGCCTGCTTCAGAAAACAAAACCTAAGAGAAATGTTTCTACTGCCAAAAGGTTCTGTGTCTATAGTACTATTGACTAGTTTAAAGAAGACAACACCTTTAAGATCTAGCAGTTAACCAGTTTTGAAGCACAGTGTCATGCTCCATAGGATGCATTATGATTCATATTATTTTCTTGGAACTGTATTTTACTAGAAAGCATGATATTATGCTGAGGATGTCACATTCAGGACAAATGTATTAAAAAACCAGATTCATTCACACAGAAAGAGATTTCAGGAGAGCAGCTAACACCTGTATAGGATCAGAAAAGATGCTGAATGAAAATCCAGAGCACTGTTTTGGAGGGTCTGGCTCTATTAGAGTGGGACAGCAGCAGCAATGAGTAGACAGAAAAGCACTATGGCAGCATCAGAGAAAGTGATATTTTGGGACTTAAAGTAAAAGGAAAAATGCAACTTGCACAGAGACTTGATTTTAGAACAATATTTTTGGAATGAGATCCAAGGAAAATATTTACTTAATTCCCCAGGATGTTTAGGTAAATACATGTCCCTTTGATAATTTACAGTATTGAAACCAAGGCATGCTTGACACCATCAGCAAGAATGGTTCTCAAGGATCTTGTACACAGCTAACTACAATAGCCAAAAAAGTAAAAATACTACACTAAGAGCAATCCTATCTGGACACTATGTTCTTTCACAAAGCTGTAGATGCTTGAAGGAGAGATGTTAAATAACAATGCATGTCTGTTTTTTTGCCACCTGCCATGGTCTCTGATAATGACTATAAGTGTCTCTATTCACTCTAAATACAACTCGAAACACATCACTGACTCTCCTCAATACAAGTTCTTCTGGGGATTCTTTTACCTAAATGTAGAATGTCCTTCTGTCTCAGTGTAAATAATAGTATTTATTCATTCAAGCTTATCATTTTAATGTCATATGCCTCTTTGGCTCTTTTACCAATATGTTGTTCAAGCTTTTGTTGTGTCCCTCATTATTACTTTATTTTCCTCTATTTGGTTTCCTTGGATTTCAATTCCCCTTATTCAAAATGTGAAAAGTATTTTAGATGCAAAAGTCATGTGTCTTGCTGCCTGAGCAAACATCCAGTTCATAATCTGATATACAGAAATTTAACTCAGTGCAAGTTCCCTGGCCAAATCCTTCCCAAATAATTTTAAGCAACTAACTGAGGTACCAAAATGAAAAGAGTAGGCCACATTATCTTTGCTGGAGCTTAAGAAAATTTTAACTGCTGTTCCTGCTGCTGAGGAAAGAATTTCTTGACCAGCAGCTGAATGACAGAATGCAAACCCTAGCAGGTGCTTTCCCCATCCACAGAATCCACTAGTGAGAACAACATCTGAATTCTGAGAGTGGCAGTGAATGAAGTTAAATCCAGCTGGCAGATAGTCACAGGTAGTGTTCCCCAGGGCTCAGTGTTGGGGCAAGTTCTGCTTAATATCTTTGTCAGTTATTTGGACAAGGGGATTGAGGGCATCCTCAGTAAGTTTGCAGATGACACCAAGTTGGGTGGGAGTTTTGATCTGCTTGAGGGTAGGAAGGCTCTGCAGAGGGATCTGGACAGGCCAGATCCATTTGGATCCACTGGATGAGGCCAGTATGAGGTTCAGTGAGGCCAAGTGCCATGTCCAGCACTTGGGTCATAACAACCCCACGCAAAGCTACAGGCTGTGTACAGAGTGGCTGGAAAGCTGCCCAGCAGAAAAGGACCTGGAGGTGCTGGTTGACAGTGGGCTGAACATGAGTCAGCAGGGTGTTCAGGTGGCCAAGACGGCCAGTGGCATCCTGGGCTGTATCAGAACTAGTGTGGCCAGCAGGACCAGGGCAGTGATCGTCCCCGTGTACTCGGCACTGATGAGTTCACATCTCAAATCGGCCGTTCAGTTTTGGGCCCCTCACTACAAGAAAGACATTGAGGTGCTGGAGCGAGTCCAGAGAAGGGCAACAAAGCTGGTGAAGGGGCTGGAGCCCTTTTAAGTCTTTTAAGGAGTGGCTGAGGGAGCCAGATTGTTTAACCTGGAGAAAGGAGGCTGAAGGGAGACCTTATCACTCTCTACAATTACCTGACAGGAGGCTGTAGTGAGGTGGGAGTCAGTTCCTTCTCTGAAGTAAGCCATAGGACAAGAGGAAATGGCCTCAAGTTGCACCAGGGAGGTTAGGTTGGATATCAGGAAAAATTTCTTCAGCAAAATGTTTGTCAAGCCTTGGAACAGGTTTCTCAGGGAAGTGGCTGAGTCAACATCCCTGGAGTTGTTTAAAATCCATGTAGATGCGGCACTTAGGGACATGGTTTAGTCTTGGACTTGGCAGCACTACGTTAAACATTGGACTGAATGATCCTTAAGGTATTTTTCAACCTAAATTATTCTACGATTCCCCCTTTGATTTTTCTTCAAAAGTCTTCCCATTTCCTTCTTTTTCTTCCCTCTTCTCATGGTAGGAGAAACATTGTCTTGCCACCACCCATGGAGCAGGAAAATTAAGATTTTTTGCACCCTTCATTAACCACAAGCTAGCACTAATAGAGTGCACTGGTAATCCACATTAGGACTAAACACAGCCCTGGCCATGCAAGTAGACTTCAGTCTCTAGAATATTTTACAAGTCACAGTTAGATTTACCTGAGACAGGATCATGGACTGATCCTATTAGTAAAACACGATGCTGCATATACCAGTAACATACAATATGGATTTTTGCCTACAAAATTTTTTTAGAACTTTATCTGAGCATATTATTTTCTATATAAAGACTGCATTATTGTTCTCCTGCACACTAACTCCTCAGGACAGAAAACAACAAATTCAAAAACATTTTCATTTAACTCCTCCTCTTTTTTTTTGCTCCTAATTTACAAACAGGTTTTGTAAAGATCTATTTAAGAATAAATCATAAGTTACCTTATCTCTAGGCTGCTGATTCCATTCACTGGCTTTGTGTATTTTAATGACAGTCTAAGAATAAGAAACAGATTTTTAATGTTAGAGTAGTCAGCTTTAATTAGATCATTGTGACATTTCAATTGGAGGGAATATTCTAAATCAGTAGGCAATTACAAAAGTCATATAGCAAAGGTTCAGTACACAGAAAAATATGACAAAATATTTCTAGGGCTTTATTTACCCAAGAGCAGGTGTTTCAAAGTAAAGGAAAACTGAGATTATGTTTCATTAACATACTTCCAGCTGAATTACTAACTAGTAACAGGCAATACTACCCTTCAAGGGAATGAAATTATGATTTCATTAATGCCAGTTGATTTCTTGTGAGATCAGGCACAGGGAAACCTGTTTGGATCAAATATAAACAAACAAGGAAGTAAGGAACCTAAGCGGGAAAAAATGTGAAAATAATAGGCTGCATCTGAGCAATTTTCGTGGTCTTGATTCAATTTTTTTCTTCTAAGAATATCCAATTATTTTTTTTTTAATTTTGGGTGCTTTAGAAGAAGAAAATTAAATTAGCACCAACTTGACATTGCACTGTTTCTGACTAGTTTTCAGAATCACGTGTATTATGATATGAAATTTCTTGTGCTACTTACGTTGTGTTGCTGTCTGAGCACTCAGAGTCAGAAACATCCACATTCTGTGTTACAAATGTTGCATTTGTCAAATCTATAAAAACTGAACTGTTGGCTTTGAGGCTGAAATTACTAGCATAAAAAAGGATGCATGTATAATTTCCAGTGGTCATATTCAGAGGAGGATATGATAAATCATCTTCTTCCTCAGTGGCCATTAATTGACGTCTCAATTCTGCCACCACATCGGTTCTTCTAGAAATCTGGAACAACAACATGTTAACAACTCATCTCCTTTGTAACAGTTAATATCAGCTGAACACAGATTTTCACCATTCTGTACCATAAGCACTGATTCTTCTCAAATCCTCAATCAACCTCAGTGTTTGTTATTGTTTGTCTTTAACTGGCGGTGTGGAGGCTAACGAGGCAGTGTTAACGCGGGTTCCCACGGCCAGCTGTCCACATGTGAAAACAATACTAGGAAAATTAATGTAAAACCATGTTGGTAGTGTTGCCTTAAGATAGTAGTATGCATTAGTGCTAACAGGTCAAAGAATTAATCTTCCCCCAGAAGAATATACTAAAAGAAATTAAGGTTTTTTTCTGCACTAAAATCACAAGAAAATTTCACCTTGCCAGTTCAGTGATCATCACCCCTTAATAACAGTAACAGTTTTTGCACTCCTCATTGTAACAGGCATGAAAGCAGGCTACTTAACTACAGCATGATTTTTTTAGACTCTTCTGATGGTTTCTGGAAAAAGAAGACCTATGCTCTTTTGGCTGATGTGGTGAACTCCTACAAGAGACACATTTGCTTTTAAGAGATTTCCAGGAATTCCCTTTGGTAGGTAATGTTTTAAAAAATGTGCCCAGGGCATCCTTGGTAAAACAGCCACACTGATATCACAGTTAAAACTAGCTGACCTTATTAGACAATAACTTTATCATGTTGTTCATGTCTTACTTCTCACTTTTTACTCTGTTCATATCTGCGATATTCCACATATTTTTAAGTCCCATGTCAGCTTTACAACTTTGTATGCTACGAGTGGTCTCCACCCTTGTATAACTTTGGGGTACAAGAAATGAAAGGCATCACAGGGATTACTAGAACTATAATTACGTAGAGCTATTGCCTGGAACTACTTTTAATGGGTTTAGAGACAGTCAAGGACCATTTTCCAAGTCTGGATCAGAGGCTATAATATCACTTTATAACCTACCTGTGGAGGGGAGCTCCAAAAGATTTTGTCATCTTAACCACTGCTCTGTAAATGCTATTGGCCACCTGTTATTTACAGCATGTCTTTTCAGATACCTCATTCTATGAAAAAACAGAATGGCTACATTAAAACCGTTTGACTAAATGCCCCAGTGAAGACTACAATCTTCCTCTCCCTTACATGCATACTTTATGAATCTCTTTTTAATTCACAGTAGTCCCCTTTCAAATATATCAGAACATGTGTTATTTTAAATGAATACCATTTTCTTTAAAAAAGAGGGTACAACAAAAGAAAATATTCAACTTTTGATGTAAAACTTTTAATCTTTCCTTAGGCTTTCCTGAAATGTAATCATTTTATTTCAGACTGAGGGGAGAAGCTGAAGTCTAAATTATATCCTGTCTAACTATTGACTTCACTATGTGGGCTCTCTGTATCGCCTAAAGAGGGCTTAAAAAAACACCTATTAGTAGCTGAAAACAATGCTACATTGAATACTGTCATTGGGAGAACTTGGGAGATTAGGTTTAAGTACCTTAAAATAAAAAGAAAGCTATTAAAATACAATCATAAGACTATGGCTTTATTTCTGTTGCTCTCCTGCCAGTACTTTGTCATGAGGTTCTCACATATAGATTCCCTTCCGGCTCTGAAAAAGCATATGAACCAAGAGTTTTTGCCCAGGTAGAAGGGGTTTCAGGGACAAATAAATCCACTAGCTTTCCATTATTACATTTGTTTTAATGAATTTGCCCATGCTGAAGAAGGGAGGCAACACAGCTTCCCAAAAACACTCCTAAAAAGGCTTTCGTTTCCTTCGTATTTGTGAATGAAAATATAGGCATCCATGGACTGTGCAGCCCAGAGAGTCTTTACTTGCACAGCTATAGGTAGGTAGGACCACTACACTTAACAGGAGACTGAAATTATCAGCTCTCTGAAGAAATATCCCCCAAACACTCACTAGTCTGTATATTTACCCCTTTAGCCTGGAGATGCATTTCTCTAACTTACCTGTGGGTGAGATAATTCTTACACTGAATTAGTGTACATCAAATTAGATTATTTAGGAACAACCCATAGAGGAAACGTTGCTGATCACGAAACCATACTCAGTTCTGTTGTTTAGTGTGCCCTATGCCTTTACCTAATGTGAGCTGTGGGATGTGTGAGTCACTATCTTGTTCTCTGGATTTATCAACGGCATTTTTGATCTCAGATGTGCAGTGAACAACCACAAGAACTCATTAAATAAGATACAGAAAAGAAAGGGTGTCATTTACATTTTCCTAAACCAGAACTGAATGCTGTAATTACTTAGCTGAACCTGCAGTAGAGGCAGCCTGAACAAAATTCTTCCTTTTGATACGTTTTGTAAGCCTTCTAATTCAGATTAATCTCTCTAGGAAAGGAGAAAGGAAGCTGATCTGGAAACATCCTGATGCACCAACACACTAATCTTTTTCAAAGCAAACAGACCTTACATCCAAAATTATTCATTAGTTTTGTTGTTGTCACAGTTTTGTTGGCTGTTCCAACACAGAATGGCTAGAGAGAAGAAAAAAAGATTTGGGGCCATTTTATACATTCGAAATTACAATTAAAAACAAATATAAATCCAATAGTTGTAAACACATATGAGAAAAATACAAAATGTTGTGAAAATGAAACTTTCATTCACTGAAATTATGATTAGTAATGAACATCAGAAACAAGCCACATTTCACATGAGTTTCAACATAGGATTTAGTGCAGTATAAGAATGAGATATTGCTTAATAGCATTAATTTTCACAAATGAAGAAAAGAACATGGAAATGTTTTGGGAATGTATGTATAGGCCAAAGCTCAAAATGAAAGAGGGGGCCAAAGAATCCTTTTGGGTCGCTTGTGATGGCCTGAATCATGAGGTGAAGGTTCCAAGATGGGAGGGCAGGCACTGCAACTGCTACCACAGCACCTCAGATACCTGTCATCTGAACTGGATTTTGGGTTTAGAAGCTGGAACTGCATCTACGTATCATATACCAATTGTAATTCTATTGACAGGATACCAAATTGACTGTATGCCTGCATTTTCTCAATTTGATTTAACAGGGACCACTAAAATCTTTTTTTTGCAAGGTATTCTTTAGAAAATGTCACTAGGAAGCTGCCATGTGCTCAGTGCAGGGGTGCTGCAGAATGGCAGATTATGCTGCTTGCTGGGGTTTGGCTGTGCCACATCAGAAGCCACTCAGCATTCACATCCCAGCCAAGTATCATCAGCACATTACAAATGCTTTTCCTGAAATTACCATTTTAGATTTCTTCCCACGCAAAATGGACAGTTTTTCCCCGTGTTTTCTAACTGATGTAGCATCATGGCCTCACTATGGATAGTATTACCACCCCCTCTCCTAATACAACCATTTTTCTGAAGGAAAAATCTGTGATACAGGCAATGGCCGATTGTATCTCACTGCTAAAGGTCAACAATTTGAAAGCCAAACATTAGAATTTGGTGTAAATGAAAAATGTTCTTTGCAGTGTCAAGTTTATAAAATCATGCATACAGCAAGCAGAAAGAATGTATTTGATTGCACTTATTTCATTCATCTGTCAGTGCAAGACTGTAGCATAACAGTGCTTTAAGCTGTCAAAATCTAGAACATTAAGCAAAGAGTTACCAATTATCTCTATATTTGAAAGTTAGAACTGTTTACATTTTTATGATTTCTAATCTTTTGGGGATTTTGGTTTTTAATTCTCCTCTAGGCTGACTTGTGGCTGCTGCATTCTTGGAAGTGTTCAAGCCCAGTTTGGACAGGGCTTAGAGCAACCTGGTCTAGTGGCAAGTGTCCCTGCTCATGGCAATGGGGTTGGAACTGGAAGATCTTCAGAGTCCCTTCCAGCCCTGTTTCACATATTTGTACAGTAACTGTAAGCCCAACCAAGATATCAGAATAAATGTCAACAGCATAACATTTTGTCCAGAAGAATCCTTCATCTCTATCTCCCGTCTTTATTAACATTTTGATAAAGTAGGAGAAAAGGAATGCACAGAAATGAGGTACGTTGCAAAAGCAATCATTTACTAACAATAATTAAGATCATTTTAGTGCCTTGTAGGATATATGACCAACCTTACTATCTCACATTATTATCTGATGTCCTGTCAGACATCACAAATCCCGTCCAAGCACACATACTTCTACCAGAAGGCAAACTGGCTTGGTGACTGTGACACTCAGCTCGTACCTGGCGTTCTGCATCTCCCAGGGTCTTTCACAAAAGCAAGGCTGGGACATGAATGTTAAAGTCAGAATGTACACCTTACAGTAAGTGATAATTATTTTCACTGTAAAATAAAATGTTTTCTTATAATTGATAGAACTTCTATGACTTGTGGAGAGTACCCAAGTCATGACCAAGTGCTTCAGGAACTTCTTTTAGAAAGGACAATAAAGCTGCAATATTTTTTATGCTGCTCAGTTCAGCCATGGCCTGCATAAACACAATCTACAGTGTCACCTCACATGTTTATGGCCAGATGGGCTTCTTCACATGCCTGTCCTTTAGGAGCACTGGGCTGTACAAAAGATCTCTTGACCATCTTTTACAGAGAACGTGACTACTCTGTGACACCAGTATTTTGCAGAGACAAGTGAGTTAGCAGTGACCATGGAAGCAGCAGAACCCACTGCAGAGGAAGGTGGTGAGATGCAGCACTTGTGAAACCAATCTTCTTAAAAGGCCTTAGAATAAGGCAAGGAATTTTTGTATGTATGGCACAAACAAGCACATCCATAAATGCCAGAGTAGTCCCAATTTTCTAAAGAAAATTATATTTCCTGTTATTTTCTTGCTACAATTTTTAGTTGATTTTTATATGAAATTTTTTCATCTAACTAAAGAAAAAGCAGGAATCAGTCTATAAAAATATCCTGAATTTAGAAAGTAAAACAGAATATGTATAAACTAGAGTAGCACTTAATTCTCCACCATAAATTTCATTTAGGACAAATAAACCAAACACAATTATTTCAATGAAAACAATGTCTTGGCCATCTTCAAGAGCGTTAAAACTCATTTACACCTTTTTAGTAAATTTGATTTTGCAATGCAATATACAAAAGAGAAAAAAATGTATTAGGAGCTTGCACTGTAAAACAGAATTAATTCTGAAAGGGATCTACCAGATGTATCATTAAAGGAATATTTGCTGAAGCCAATCTCCCCAGCTTTAGCATTAGATTTCTGGTGCTGTTTCAGGCAATTCTGCCATAGAGATTAAAGAAGCTACAGATTTTGCATAATTTTAGACTGCTAGGGGAATACCCACTTCCAGCTGGTTGTTTTCCCCACTTTCTTATGTCCATATGTGGAATTCAAGTTGCCACAGGAGATGTGAAAAAGGATGGACGAATGCCTGCTGCAATAAAAGGAAACAGATACTTAAAGAGAGTTGGACAGAGGTTAGATGGGGTCTGGTGGATTACCTAATTGAAAAATGTAGATAGGAGCCAAAATGAGTTACTCACAGTGCTGGGAGAGTTGCCAGCACTCTCTGTCCCAAATGTAGGCTAGTCACAGCAATTTAAAAATCTGAAGACCCCTAAAATTCTCCCTTCTTTCACTTAATATTCTGATCCTGCAGCACTTTGGAGGACTAATCTGCAAAACTGGGGAGCCTGTCTCCCTTTTTTCCTAACTTGAAGAGAGATGTGTGGACAGCAAACTAACGTTACATATTACCTTTAAATTTTTATTGATAAATCAAGGAAATAAATCTTTTACTTTAAAAAATTACACTTAATTCCTACAATTCCTTGGGTCTGTCCGTAATAAATTACCTGCATATTTTTCAGATTCTCCCTCTAAAAATACTGTGTCCAGTGTGCCAGCACCTTTCTTTGCTTTCTGCATCTCTATCTGTGTGTGACAACTCTTTGGGAGAAAACAGAGAAAGACAGACCTTGCACTGCAGCAACTTGCCAGGTGAGTCTAGCTCTGTCTTCTGAGTTTTACTGAATCAAAAGGTAAAGGTAATAGATCTAGAAAGTTGGATCTCTTTGACAGGGAAGTTAAAACAAGCATTTTTTTCACAGAAAAACTATAAAAAGGTACTTAACTTCTACTCTGCTTTCTTGCACTCAATCTACACCTAATTTTTATGAAAGTAGTATGTAACATAGAAGGTATACATATAAGTAAAATCCACACCAGAAAGTCTAGACAAAGATAATCTTAGAAACAATATCCATGCTTTTTTGAAGGATATTACCATGCTTTCATTTCTCTTGATAAGCCTTTTCATTTCTTCAAAGTTTATCTCAAAATAGACGTGTTTCCACCAACCTCGTGGAAAGCCTAGTTAAAACTCCAAGTTAATAGCTCTCAGCCAATGTCAGCAATCTTGGTTTCAAAATTTCCTTCATCTCCTACCAGTCTCCAGCCCAGCAACCAAACCGAGACCAAAGCATGCAACCTTTGACATCAGTTAGGTGGAACTGCCAACTCTGTGGCTGCTAGCTACTGATCCTACACAATGCTTTGATATGAGACTCTGGAAAATTGAAATTTATAAGGTGAGGCACACTAGAAAATAAATACCAACTTTCTTCCCGCATTCCTGTGGGATTGGTTTAGCAGCTTGATGCCCATTGCCGTTCCTACACCACAGCCAAGATTCTACACCAGGTAATGGCAAGCCTGGTTGGGAATTCCACTCAACCATAATCAGATGTTCCTGATGGAAGTTCAGATCCTGAGAAAAACTGTGGATCAGGACCAAGGAATATTGTCACGGTCATAATTTAATTTCCTGCAAAGGGAAGGAAGAAAAGAAGCTAAATATCTGCTGCAGGTAGATATTTAGGGCAAGGCTGCTCTGACCACACGCAGAAGCTACCTAGCCACACAGCCACACATCTCTCAGCTCCTGGCTTTTCGGCTCTAGGGATGTCTTTGAAGGATACACATACACTGTGATCCTCTGGGTAGAGGTGATCATTTCCCATTTCTAACCCTTTGCTTCCCCAAAATGCCCCAAATGGAAACGTTTGCCTCTGCAAAAGATCATGCCTATGGGCTTTGGTGTTTGGAGATGGCACCAAAGACACAAGTCTCTGTGCTCACCAGTAGCAATGAATGGCAAAAAGATTCAGAGGTTCCACGGGCAATTTGCAGATGCTTAATCACAAGTATCTTGAGAATCCAGCCTTTTTCAGTTAAAGTAGGGAAGACCGCACCAAGCTTGAGCTGCCACCTACCCAATTTCCAGCTGACAGTCATTTCTCGTCATGAATTTCCTGACTGCCAGCAGAAAAATGATTTATGTGCAGCAGGCTTCTTTTTTTTTTTTTTTTGTATGATATGGCAATTATTTTCATTTTCAAAGGTGGAAATTCTACAACAACCTAACAGGCGAGCATGAGGAGAAAAGTCTGTGAGATTCTTTTAGTAGAGCTTTTAATCTGTTGGCTGACTCTTTTGGCTCTTGGCCTTCAGTTAAATGAGTTACATATTACTTTTCACAGTCCTGTCCCAGAGAAATGCTATGTCGATATCCCAAACTTCCTGTGCCAAGACATGAGAACAGCTAAACTGTGTGAGAGCAAAGGTCCACCTAGCTCACAGCCAGTGCTCCTGATTGTAACTGGCAGCTAAAATAAGGTAAGGGTAAACAGAAACAATACTTGTCCTGGGATGCCCTCTTTGATTTCTGTAATCTCTGGGTTAGAAATCTTCAGAGCTGAAGGTTGCATTCAAATGAACATATGTACTAGGATCTTCTTTCCATCCATCCTACCTATCTTTCTTCCATTAGTTTATCTGCTCACTGAAATCTATGTGCTTTTGTCATCCAAAAATAGTTTACTTTGTTTCTTTAAAGGAACTTGGTGCCCCTGAATTCCTGTGTTATGGTCTATGAATGATGATACTCATGAATACTGTCCAGAGACCGTAAGTAATTATTTCATGTTCACCCCATCCGTGTAATTGGTGGTTTATTATTTCCCTCTTGAATTGTCACTTTTCCTGGTTAAAACATTTTAATCTCATAGCTTTATTGTAACCTTCTGAGATGGGATGTCCAGAACCACATGCACTGTTCCACTGGCAGACTTGCACTCCACAAAGGCTTAGTGAATTAACTGATACTTGCTGCTGTGCCCTCCTCATTTCCAAATGATGGGTAACACTCTGCTTGCTATTCATCCAACTGCTACTGCTGGGGTGTTCCAAGAGATCTACCCACATCTGCACTGTGATCCGTCTTCTGAGAAATAGCAGCCACTCATCACAGTGTAATATGCATATTTAAGGTTTTCCTTATGTGCTACTTTTTTTTTCAGACTGAATTGCATCTGTATTTTTATCACCCAGTAATACAGTGCTGTGAGCGGTTTCTACAACTTGTCAGTACATCAGCAAACTTTGGCACCCTTGTATTTCGCCCCCTTTCCATACTAATGACTCTGTTGAACAGCAAAGGCATCAGCATCAATCCTTACAGAATCCCACCGGCAAATACTCCCCGCTGTGAACATGAATCCCTTATTTTTACCCTTTGTTTCCTACCTTTAATTTTTTTTTACTTCTTCAAAATAATTCTACTTTTTTACCCTTTTGTACTCTATCAACACAATTACTTTCACCTGCATAGTTTATGCCTCTCAGAGAACACCGAATCCATACTGTATTTTCTTTATATATCCACATATTTATGACTTCAGTTTCAATGAATTATGTCAGTATGGAAAGTAGGCTTTCTAGCTGTGTTTCTCCAGAGATACAGAGACTCTTCCAAACCCCATGTCACACTTGAAACTTCCTAATCCTCTCCTCTGAGATGAAAGCTGAACTATTTCATATTTTTCATATGTATTATATAAATCATAACTTAAAAGTTGTACATTAGAAATCACGATGACAGTCTGGTAGATTCTTATTTTAGTTTAAACTTAGGTGAAAAATATATGACCTTGATGATGTTACACTATGAATTTTATTGATTTATTCTGAAATGTCTTCTACTGCCACCTCAGTAGCAGAAAAAGCTCTTGAGGCTCAATGATTTTTGAAAAAAATCTTTGGACTGACAACTTGTCTATGTTCTACCACAGCAATGACCAACACACAGGTCATTCGGCTTTGCATTGTCACTCATTTTTCTGAGTTCCTCTTTTTTATTAGAACCAGTACTCTCTGAAAGAATTCCTGTCTAATGTGTTTTTATGAATAGCTTTTCTGTCTTATGCACTTTATTCCTCTGAATCTCTTTAGGTCTGTCACATAATATTGTACTAAATTTGCAAGAATTTATACTCCTTTTAATTTTCCTTATTCATACAGGACTGTGCTTTTAGAAGTCTGGCTTTATTCTATCTCACTCTGCTAATTATGACACAGTTTGGTATATTTCTACGTGAGGAGGAGGACGAGGGGAAAAATGCTTTTTTTACATATATTTTGAGCTTTTAATACGCTGTGTTGAAACTGTTTGCATTCCAGATAGAAACAGTGTCAGTCAACATAATTAGTAGAGACTACCGGACAATTCATCAAATCACAGATTGATGGATTATTTAGATCTTTAGGTTAAAGTCATATCACTTGGATGCTGTGTTCAGCCCCAGTCTTCAAAGACTGTTCTTAGAACAGACTCTAGAATTCGCAGAATATTTATCTTTTTCTCCTTGAATCCCAAATTCCTTTAAGATACAACAGCAGTCCTTTACAGATCTATTCCATCACTCTAATACTTTTTTAACCTTGGAATTTTCCTTCCTGATAGTTTTTAGCATGCTTACCAACATGTCATATCAATATGCTTGTTACACACTCCCTTTATTCTATCCTATTCTAGCCTTATGCCTTAATTTTATTCTAAATCATTAGTTTATGACCTCTGCTCATATACCAGCATATATATGTATCTTTAGAGTATTAATTGCAATTTTTATACCTGCATTGTACAAAGTCCTTTTTTTTCTTAAGAGACAATTCATCCTCACCAGTGTCCTTCTCCACCATCCCTTCTCCACCTCAGTTTTCCAGTTCCTTAGTTTTAAACACAAAATAAACACAACTTGCTAATTTGATCTATATGGAACATTTGTACAGGCTTCATCTATGCCTTAAAAAGTTAACAGCAGAAAATAAAAAAATTGTTCTGATCAAATAAGAATAATAGCTTACTTCTATGGTGCCCTTCATTTAGCAATGAAGTCAATAAGCATATATATATATATATAAACATAATGTAAAATGTAAACTAAAGTTGTAAAAATGTTTAAAGTAAGTGAATCTTAACTCACCCTAGTGCACAGTTTAGAGTTAAAGGTAAACCACTAGTTTTCAGTTATTTCTCTGAATTCCCCACCAACACATGGCATGAATCATACAGAATTGCTAACAAGCATCTCTCACATCTGTATCATTCAGTGTCAAAGCTAATTTTGCTAAATGTTTTCCTCTTTCTTTCCCCCCCCCAGAATGACAAATAACTGGCTACAACCAGCCTTAAATGGTTCTTTCGTAATTATTTAAAAATACTCTACCTGTATTAGAAATATATACTCAAAACTGAGTTCTACCTGTATTAGAAGAGAATGCTCAAAACTGATTTAGATAGGAAATAATCAAGTGTATATTCTTCATCTACAGGTCAAAGCTTATTTTTAATTATAATGGCATTCTTTAAGTGGGGGAGGAGAGGACTAAAGGATGAGGAAATCCTGTGGTTTCTTCTTTTAGGCTGGAAAAACCGATGCTTTATTATACTGTGTTAAACAATAATTGCTCCTTCAAATGTAAAAATATAAGACTAAATGAATAAGGCAATTCCTGTATTCAAGGATGAATGAGGATATTAAACCTACACCCCTGCAACTCCTGCATATGGCAAGATAAGCATTTTTCTAATGTTTCATTCATGGGAAAGCTCATGTTATATAATGTTTGAGTATATTAATTGCTCAAAAGCATTCCATTAACCAGAAGCTGTGAAGTCAGTGGGGTGGCTGTTGCAGCATTTAGTCTCCTCAAAGTGGTTAAAGGAATAGTCAACAAAACAGAGAGGAGCTGGACATAAGTGGAAGATGAAGCAGAGCAAAATGTGATGCATTTTAAAAAATGTGTTAGGTAAAAGGCAGAAACAAAGAAAATGTAACCACAAGCACCTGTCAAAGGAGATAAAAACTTTTCATACTCTTTTCAGCTGGGGTGCACATCAATAGCACCTCAGGATACCGTCAAGATATGCTTTTTAAGAGTCAAAAGCAGCCACTCGTGCTGCAGATTCCAGTGTTACTTCTGGCTGGGTAAAGTTTCTATAACTCATACTGCTTGGCTCTGAGTGGGATCAAAGACTTAACACATAAAAACACCAACTAGAGCAGAAAGCTTGTAAAATGAAGCAGCCCAAAGCTGAAGGTAGCTGAAGATCTCTGAAAATGTGGAGGCAGAGCTGGGAGCTGGGACATAGCCATGAATCTCCTTTTAGCAATCTGTGGTCCCTTAGCATTCAATCTAACTGGAAAAAGATGACAACTCTAAAACTCTCTTGCAGCTTCAGAAGAAAACTAGTAAAAAAGTTACATGGATACCACAAGGATCTGAAGGATGGGAAACATGATGAGATTTATGATTCGAAGCATTAACTTTAAATCATTGCAGTCTTTTTAACCGCTCAAACTACAACGGCACGGTAAAATTATGCATTACAACAACAAGCAAAAAAAACATAACCAGCAGCAAGCACAAGTGGAGAGGTGACCTTGATCAAAGACCCCAAGAACACAGAAATGTATATATTCATGACAACTTCTGATGCAAGAGTGGAACAAGGACTGCAGAGGAAAAATAAGCTATCAGTTTCAAAGTTCAAAGGAAAGTTTCAAAGGAAAGAAAGGTCTTGGCAGGAGACTCCTCAATTCTTGGATAAGTTTCTAGTTTTTAATGGAAAAGAATATGAGAAATGTTGAGTGAGAGTTGTCTGACTAAACACCTTCCACTAGACCAGGATTCTCAGAGCCCCATCCAGCCTGGCCTTGAACACTTCCAGAGATGGGGCATCCAGAACTTCTCTGGGCAACCTCTTAAAGTGCCTTACTACCCTCACAGTAAAGAATTTCTTCCCAATATCTAATCTAAACATTCTCTCTTTCAGTTTAAAGCCACTCTCCTTTGTCCTATCACTACATGCCCTTGTAAAAAGTCCCTCTCCAGATTTCTTGTAGGCTCCCTTTAGGTACTTCGGGAAATTATTTCACCCTGAAGCTTTCTCTTCTGCAGGCTGAACAATCCCAATTCACTCAGCTTTTCCTCATAGGAGAGGTGCTCTAGCCCTCCAATCATGCTGAAACTGGAACAGAACAAGAGCCAGCCTGAACAAATCTCCATCGTGCACTGGGGTAATGAACTGATAATTATGATAGCCCAAAGGCATCTGTGTCTGTACTGATTAAACCAAGCAGCTCTTTCTCATCAAATCAGAAAAGAGGCTCAATCATAGGGGAGTTTTCCTTCCTGTCTCATTAATTCACTTTCTGTGAAGCCAATATCAGTCTGGAACCTTTTCCAACATATGCATTTCTCATGTTTATTTTTCTCTGCTTGAGGCAACAGAAGAACAAGTGAATACAATGCGATGATGCTTTGAAGCCATTAACTGCCCAACAGCAAGAAGGTAGAGCTTCTGGGAGAGAAGTATCTCAAAAATGCCCATTTTTGGGAGCTTCATTGTATAAAGTTAATTTACGTGACTAGGAGCTTCTCTTTTGTTTTTTTTAAGTGTAATACCTAAACCCTTCATCATTGAGAATAAGGCAACTTATTAAATGCAAATCTTTCACACTGCATGATTGCTGTTGATTTGCAAATGCACTAAGAAATGTAAACTCTTTCTAAATGTGATTAAAGCCTTTTGCTCTTCACATGTATTGAACTGGGCTACTACTGGGGAGTGACCCTGTAGCTTCTAGATCATACAATAGAGACTTTATAGCTTAAGTGAAAGGAGATAAGTACTTTTGCTTGTGGTTATGAAACAGTTCATAGTTCTTTCACAGTTCAAGCACAGCCAAAGATATGCAATACATGCTAAGAAGAGGTTACATGCAAATGTACAGACAGATGAACCCTTAAAGGCACATTATGCTTTGCCTTTTCTAGCTCTGTACAGAAGTACCTTGAGTGCAGTAAAATAAGTTAAAGTTGTCATGAGGGGAAAAACACTTTCAAATGGTTTTACATAGCATTGAATTTATACAACTAAGAAAGGTTTAAATTGCTTATTTTTAAAAAATGTAGAACATCTTAAAAGACATTCTACAAGATATTCTTAAAAGACGTTCATTTAATTATTTAGAAGTGCTTCAGTTGCTCAAACTGTGACTTCAATTCAGAAAGTCTTTGACATATGCAGAGATTTAAAAGTCAACAAACTTTTAAAAACGATCAAAAAATTCCTTCTCTTAACTCTATTCTTTCATTAATTAAAAATATTTTTCATTCCAATTGTTCTAAATGTAATTTGCAGCTAAGAATGCCCTGTGCCTTTGGTTTCAAACAGTAAAGAGCCACAATAACTAAGTAATTTTTATTTTTATTTTGGATCTTTGTTAAAAAAACCCAAAACAAACGCAGAGAAAAAAAGAGTGACCTTTGCAAGAACAGGCAGGCAACTCAGGAAGAGCACAAGGATGTCATTAGGTCACGTAGAGAGAAAATTAGAAAGGCAAAAACTCAGCTAGTACTCAATATGGCAACTGTCATGAAAGATAATAAAAAGTGTTTTTATAAATACATTAACAACAGAAGGAGAGCCAAGGAAAATCTCCATCCTTTATTGGATGCAGGGGAAAGGGGGGGGAATGTTGTAACCAAGAATGAGGAAAAGGCTGAGGTACTTAATGTCTTCTTTGCCTCAGTCTTTAACAGAAAGACCATTTATCCTCAGGGCAACCTGCCCCCTGAGCTGATAGAGAGGAACTGGGAACAGAATAGAACTCCTGGAATCCAAGAGGAAGCAGTGACCTGCTCTGTCACTTGGACACACACAAGTCTATGGTACCAGATGGGATTCACCTGAGGGTACTGAGGGAGCTGGTGGTAGAGCTCACCAAGCCACTTTCCATCATTTACCAGCAGTCCTGGCTAACCAGGGAGTTCCCAAAAGACTGGAGGTTGGCCAGTGTCACACCCATCTAGAGAGGTCAGCAGAAGTACTGATGGAACTACAGGTCTGTCAGCCTGAACTCAGTGCCAGGGAAGGTTATGGACACAGATTATCTTCAGTGCAATCACACGGCATGTGCAGGACCACAGGGGGATCAGGCCTAGCCAGCATGGGTTTATGAAAAGGTCCTGCTCGACCAACCTGATCCCCTTTTATGACCGGGTGACCCACACAGTAGATGAGGGAAAGGCTGTGGGTGTTGTCTACCTGGACTTCAGTGAAGCCTTTGATACCATCTCCCACAGAATTCTCTTGGAGAACCTGACAGCACACAGCTGGGACAGCACAGCTGCACACAGCTGCAGTCTTCACTGGGTTAAAACCTGGTTGGACAGCTAGGCCCAGAGAGTTGTGGTGAATGGTGCTACATCTGTTGGGGTTCCCCAGGGCTCAGTGTTGGGCCAGTCCTGTTTAACTTCTTTATCAGTTATCTGGACAAGATAATTGATGGTACCCTCAGTAAGTTTGCAGCTGGGCCAGAGTGTTGATATGCTGGAGGGTAGGAAGGGTCTGCAGAGGGATCTGGACAGGCTGGATCAATGGGCCGAGGCCAATTGTAGGAGATTCAACAAGGCAAAGTGCTGAATCCTGCACCTGAGTCACAACAACCCCATGCAGTACTACAGCCTTGGAGCAGAGTGGTTGGAAAGTGGTCCAGAAGAAAAGGATCTCGGAGTGCTGGTTGACAGTCAGACAGACATCAACATGAGCCCAGGTGGCCAAGAAGGCCGACGGCACCCAGGGCTGTATGAGAAATAGTGTGGCCAGCAGGACCAGGGCAGTGATCGTTCCCCTGTACCCAGCACTGGTGAGGTCACACCTCAAGTGCTGTGTGCAGCTCTGGGCCCCTCATGACAACAAAGACATTGAGGTGCTGGAGCAAGTCCAGAGAAGGGCAACAAAGCTGGTGAAGGGTCTAGAAGCAATTCATATGAGGAGCAGATGAGGGAGCTGGGGTTGTTCAACCTGGAGAGGAGGCTCAGGGGAGACCTTATCGCTCTCTAGAACTACCTGAAAGGAGGTTGTGGCCAGGTGGGGGTTGACCTCTTCTCCTAGGCAACTAGTGAAAGATGACAGGAAATCATCTCAAGCTGCACCAGGGGAGGTTCAGGTTGGACATTAGGAAGAATTTCTTCACTGAAAGGATTGTCAAACACTGAAACAGCCTGCCCGGAGAGGTGGTGGAATCACCATCCCTGGAAGCGTGGAAGAAACTGGAAGTGGCACTTAGTGCTATAGTTTAGTTGACATGATGGTGTTCAGTCAAATGATCTTGGAAGTCCTTTCCAACCCTAATGATTCTGTGACTGTGCTACCATATCAGGAGCCCAGATGTGTTACCACTGGAACAGACAGACATGTTTCTTTCAAAGTTGCATTTTTTAGGATTCAGCCCATCCTTCATATGTCTCTCTTTATAAAGGCAACTGGATTCTGTTTTCCTCAAGGCAGGACTGTCTTCCATTTAATCACATTAAAATTAAAAATTGAATATTTTTTGATTGCAAACTGAATGTCATACAAAAAGATAACTCTTCATAAATAACTATTCTGCATTGCTACTTACTGTTAACATGATATGATGTGATCTATAAATGATGTTCTGATTATTAGCAGACTTTACCTTCCACTTGTAAATACCAAGTACTGACTAAAGGGAAGAAAACTAATTAATTTAAAAATGGATACATTAGTAGCCTTCAGTTAAATAACACTGTCTTTACTGACCAGCCACTCCAGGAAGCTTGATAAGGATCCATGTAGAACTCACGATGAAACCATTAGACTCAAATGGAGAGAACCTCCCTTAATTTGCAGTTCTTAAAAACAATAATAAGTTCTAAAGACAATGGCAGATTTATGGTCTCCTAGAACAGTAAAACTTCTATAGTTATGTGATATAGCTATCATATATGAAAATTCATGTAATATTTTCTGGTCAAAACCTCATATAATACAGATTACTTGCCTGTGTAATCTTGAAAATCATCTACAGCATTTCTCTGTAAACATAAGTTGTTGAATGATAAAAATCTGACAATTCTAGGCACTGAAGATTACTCACCCTTGAAGGTCTCACTGCAGTATAAATTACTGAAAAATGAATCCCTCGTTCCTGCAGATCCATGGTCACTCTTCCGATTATTTTGTCTTTAAATAGAAATATGCATAATTTAACAAAGTCTTTATACTGAGAAAGCTAAATTCACTTAAGAGATGAGAGCAGGATACATGTACTGTTAGTCAAGAGACCAATTAATAAATAAGTAATAAATTTTAAGAAGTATTATTCTGTCAATTTCAAACTATACAGAACCTATCACTGAGAAACAATACTCAAAACATAGTGCTTAGTGTGGAGTATGATATGCGTAATATTGGTAGTAATATTTCTTTTGGCTTCAGTGGATTTAAAGCCTGATTCTGCACCCTCAATAGGATACAGAAAATTTTGCTGTTGACTACAGTGGAGGCTAAAGAAGAAATATGGTGGAATATTTCTGGAAAAGGATGGAGAAGTCTAGTCAGGAAGAGAGGACCTTTCAAAGAGGTCCAATTATGCCTCTACAGAAGATCCTCCTTTAGTTCTGAAACCACAGGTAGTTGCAACAAATACTTAAAACTGATATGTGTTTTCAAGCTCTATGCAGAAATATTAACATCTGTTTATGATAAGGAGCATAATAGTTGAGAATCATGAACCATTATTAGTCTTGTTATTCAGACTGCTAGAGAAACAAGCAAGCAGACTCACATATACTGTTTCAGTGCCTTCCCACTTCTCATCCATGCACCAGCCTGGTGAATGCCTATTTTATAGCCTGGACACACAGATTGCTCAGGTTTTGAGGTTATATTTTACAGAAATTGTGTTTTATTTTCATGTACTGGAAATGGATCTTATATTATTATCCTCTTTAACCTCTTCTACTCACCCTAATTATGGCCTCCTGGCTGAGTAAAATGTTTAGCTTTTGTAAGAATGCAAATGCATTGGTTTTTCTGCAGGGTTTTAACCAAACTGATTGCCTTGTATTAGTCAAGAATCATAGCTTTATAAATTTTCCTTCTAAAAATTATTATTAAAAGGATCTACTATAAGAAATATTAGTCAGAAAAACAACTGCTAAACTACTACTACTGTAATTATATTCGTTGTGGAGATCCAAGACATTACCTAACATAGATTTTGTATTCTAGATTCATAGATTTTGGAAATTCTCATCAGTCTCAGCTAAAATTTGCAGAAGAAAAAAACAATACATATAAAAATGCACAGATTGACTTGGTTTTTTTCTTTCATTAAAGAAACCAATAGCGTTCTGAAATAACATGTTATTTGCATTTCACTTCAGAAAGGAGCTACATGTAACTATAGTTACCAATAGCATCTATAACTCTTGCCTTTGGGAAGATTCTAGAGGCAATTCCTTCATTCAGAGAAGGTTTTGTGAACACCCTTATGACAACAGAGTTGATATAGATCTTTGTGATGAGAACTCTACCTTGCTCATTAAATATTTTCAAATTCTCCAGGGAAAAGGGCCCAGATTGTCCATGATATTTTAAAGCCCCTAAATTATACACCTACATGAGAGCAGTAGTGCAGATTTTGCACTTGGCCATGGAAAGTGGCACATCTTCCCTGATCCACACATCTTTTTCCCATTTAACAGCTAGCTGACACTAACCCAAGAATTGGTATAGCCTGTTCTTCCATCCTCTCACAGGTTGCCTGTTAACTTTGCTTTTCCAAAATAAAGTGATCTGAGACAACAGTGGCGCTAGTAAGCAGTGTTCCCGGGCTGCCAGAAGGACCAGCTGTGTCCTGGGTGCATCAGGCAAAGCTTTTCCAGCCAGTCCAGGGAGGGGATTGTCCTGCTCTGCTCTGGGGCACCCTCACCTTGAATGCTGTGTGCAGTTAAACTAGACATTAAGCTATTAGAGAGCGTCCACAGGAGGGCAATGTAGATGGTGAAGGGCCTTGAGGGGAAGCCACATGAGGAGTGGTTGAAGTCACTTGTTTTGTTCAGTCTAGAGAAGAGCAGACTGAGGGGAGACCTCACTGCAATCTTCAACATCCTCATGAGGGGAAGTGGAGGGGCAGGTACTGATCTCTTCACTCTCGTGACCGGTGACAGGACTCGAGGAAATGGCATGAAGCTGAGTCAGGGGAGGTTTAGGAAAAAGTTTTTCACCCAGAGGATGGTTGAGTACTGGAACCGTTTCCCGGGGGAAGTGGTCACAGCACATGCCTGGTAGAGTTCAAAAAGTGTTTGGACAATGCTCTCAGGCATGTGAGATGATCCTTGCGGGTTCCTTCCAATTCAGCATATTCTATGATTCTGTGGTTTGGGAAACTTATTCGACAGTCTGTGCAGCTAGTGAAAGAAATGCCCCATAAAGAAAAAGGCCAATATTTAGCCAAAGCCAAGGCTTAATGCTCTGGGGACAAGTAAAGAGAACAAAATAACTCCTCCGCCATTCAGACATGTAGTACTGCAAAAACATAGAAAAGGACACACTAATGATCTCAGTACTAAGGTACTTTTTCCTTAATATCAGATCTCCTTCTGATTTTACACCCCCACCACTGAGCAGAAATAGTCATTGGCACTAATAACACTGTTTAATTATCAGCCCACTACACTGCACTGTATACCCCCAAAACTACCACGTCAGTGATTTGCAGACTTTAGAACTCAATCCCTAATTTAGATTAGTAAGTGAAAGCCCTGCAAAAAAATGAGATGCCTCTCTGTGCCTCTTTAGTGTATGGCATCCCTTTTTCAACCAGATGCTAGGGAAGAAAAAGGCTATTTTATAGTGTTATACGGAGAGATTCGACTCTAACAAGTAGTCTTTAATAACTGCATCCCAAAAAAATACTTTGATATCAAAGGCAATTAATTGTTTTACAAAGATTAGAAAAACATTTCCTATTCATGCAGACACCCTCTGTTGAGACCAAGGCCTTGGAACTGCTGGATGAGCCTGGCATCTCCAGCTCCCAGTGTGCAAGGTGAGAAACAAGGAGGCAGTCCAAGCTGCTTGGAGACACAGGGTTCGTACTCTGAGCACGAGCCAAGGCCCATGCCTGAAGCAGAGATGAATTATAATTACATTTCAGGTCACAGAGCTGTATCCACTTTGGTGGATTTTGAATCAGACACTCAGTATTTCAACACTATGATAGTCGTCTGCTTATAAGTACTATAGATGGGGGGAAATAAAACATTTAAATAGTAAAAAGCAAAGACCAAGAACTAGAGAATACAATCTGCTCCAATGACAACACAGACTTAAATGATGAAATGTTGGTTATATCTTGGTCATATTACTTACCGTTTTCAGCAATTGCTTCAAGGGTGGAAATCTCTTTTAAACCCCTACAGAAAGAGTGGGAGAAAAATAATTAAAAATCTTTTCTAGGAAAAACAATGAGAACCACAAATGTGTGAAGATACTGACTTGTAAAAGCATTACTGTCAGTGTCAGTCCCTCCATCATTCTCTTATCTCCTCCCAATGACCCTTTTCTTCTGCAAAGACATTAAAAGTACAAGGACCACATCTTCAGCTGATTCCTTAAACCCGTCAAACTTCCTAGGCTACAGAGAAGCCTGACTACTGATGTTATTTCGATCAATTTTCGGGCAGCTTTCTTTTCATTTGGTGTTGGCCCCTTGTCTACCAGTAGTATATGAGCTCCTTGAAACAAGTATCATGCCTGTTTTTGTGCAGTAACGTGACAGCTAGAATTGCCCTTCTTTTGGACACATTGATATATGCACCTTACACTGAAGTGCCTGTCATGATGTACAAATGCCCAAGTAAAAGGCTGGGAAGAAGAAAGAGCAGGAGCAGCTGAGCAACTACACCTTATATTTTCTAAACATACATTTGTCTGAAAGAACAGTCTCACTCTACCTCTGTTAGATCACAGTCCTCATAGGGCTAGAAAAATGAAGAATTATAGCCTACCTCTTCCTTCCAGAGTGATGAAAATCAGTCTCTTTGTTCATATTAGCTTCAGGTTTGTCTGTATGATTAGTTGCTTGCTTATTTATCCTGCCAGGTTTTTTTGGCCCCTGGAATGCCTTCTATCAATTAATTCTGCAGGTTAATCATGTGCTGAGTAAAATAATTGAGCCTTTCTGCTAAAAGTGTGTTGCCATTTAGTTTTATTAGCTGTCCCTTTGTTCTCATATAATGAGGCAGACAAAATAGACATGCCTGACTGCTTTGCTCAATATAATTCATCTATTACACCCAGTAAGCTCATCAGGGGACTTTGAAAAACACTGAATTCACCCTTGTAAGGGCCCTATAAGCTCCTACTCTGGTTTTTTAATTTCCTGCATACAACTGATGTTTTCAAAAGCTCTAAAATTCATAAACACGTGGGTCAGTTCTGTCTGTGATAAGCTCCTACCTGACAAGTGGGTGGAGTTGAACCACCAATAAGTTTCCTTCGGATGCATTCACTTCCAGCTGAGACACATTGAGATTAGTTACATTTGTTAAATTCCAGTCTCCTGACTCCTGAAGAAAGCTCAGAAGATACCTGGTAGCCTCACAGTCAACAGCTGGCAAAACTAAAGATGAAGGAGAAGACTGAAGAATTTCCTGTAATAAATTTATGAACAGTTTATTTACTTGCTTAATATTTAGTTGCTTAATAAGTACACACAAAGCTTCTCTTTTTTTTTAAGTATCCTTAATTTAATATTTAAGGTGAGGAACCACCACGGTAAACACCACGTGAATTCTCACCGGCCTGATGCTGGCTGCAGCCTGCTCCTGGAAAGGGGCAGTGGAGAGACACCTGTTTTGCTCTTATTCCTGAACATTCTTGCAGCAAGCTTAAAGCACTCAGTAACACCAACTTTTTACTTGTCCTTTCCACATGTGCGGTGTAAGAGGAGAGAAGATGTAGAAGTTCTCAAGCTAAGAGTGTACTGGAGATGAGCATACAGGTTTTGAACGCTGACAAAGAAAAGCAGCTCACACAACCCTGTAATTAATTGCCCTCTTAAGTGAGAAGGAACAATGTCAAAGACCTCCAGTTCCAGCAGCTCTGTTCAGTAAAGAGTCATACTTTGCATAATAAACACCCTGTACATCCTGGTGGTACAGCACATGGCACAGACAGGTGTCTAATTTGTAACTACTAATTAACAAAAGCGACATATTTCAGGATGTACAGAGCTTCCAGATACACACAAACAAAGCTCATGTCATATATTTTCTACTTGAAGTACAAATTATAAAGCTCAGGCAGAATTGGTTCCGATGATAAAGCATCAGGGTATCTATCAGCTTATTTACAATTCTCGTAGCTGAGTTTCTGATAAAAATACTTGAGTGAAATGAATTGAAAAACATTCTCATTCTGTAAATTTGAAACCTGCACTGTCAAAAAACATCTTTCCAAAAATTTTTCTTGATAATAAAATCAACTTTAAATATTTGGGGAAACAAAATAAAAGATGAAGACTTGAAAATTATCAAACTTAATATACCCCAAATTTAATGTTGTGGTGGGTTGACCCTGGTCTGATGCCAGGTGCCAACAAAAGCTGCTCTATCACTGCTCTATAGCTGCTCTCTTCAACTATACAAGGAAGAGAAAATAAAACAAAAGGCTCATGGGTCAGGAAGAGGTCACTCATTAACTACTGTCATAAGAGAAACAGACTTGACTTGGAGAAATAATTACAACTCGTTAACTTTGCTTTCCCATTTTCTACATTTAAGTCTAGATTAAGTCTGTCACCTAATCCAACATTCAGATACTCAGGTTGTTACAGACCCTTTCTCTCCCTCTGATGCAAGTGTTGTAGTGTTGCAAACACTTTCCTCCTACTGTTTGGTTTTTTTCCTTTTTGTCTTTGGCTGCCTACCACGTTTTTGACCTGCTTTGGTTCTTTCTAATTGCTCACATGTTTTCCTTCCTAGGCAAAGGTCAGTTATTGTCACATTTCTATAGATGCTCATAAGGGAGGATTATGCAGTATTGTCTGATTTGCCAGACTGATAAACAAAAAAACTGCAGAAATCGAAATAGAGCAGAAAGTTTGATCTTGTTCACAGGTCTTTGAGCAGCATTTTTAGCACCGCCTGGAAGAAAAAGATGAATTTTGGTTTGTTTACAGATATGAATTTAGAGCTTAAATTCTGAGCATTTCAATGAGTTTGTTTTATTTTCAGTATTTTAATCCCTTGTCCCATAGTACCAGCCAGAATGACAGCAACCACTTTTTCGAAGGATATGTATTAACCAGATTACTCATTTATTGTAGAATAAGATATAAAATGCATCATTACTGAGTAATATCTGACATGTGCCTCTGCTCCAAACCAATCCTGCACTGCCATCTATCTCAGCGTCCAGCCATTGGTATTCAACTGTTTTTCATCTGAAGGGTAGGCACAGCTGGATAACAATTCCTTAGCCTCAGCCATTCTAATCACATGCCTCTTGTTTGTCCATCATGACATTTGGCAACAGTGCACTTTTCTCTACAACACCCCAATGTTGCTTTACACATGTTAGGATTTCAGCTACCATGCCTGTTCAAAACATGAGATCTCCAAAAGGGGGTGAAGAATGAAGAGGACTATTGAGAAACACTTGATTTTTTCATTGTGCTAAAGAAAAAAGGGTACAAACACACAGTAGCTAAGAACAGGAGAGGGAGAGACGGAGAGGGGAAAAATGAAAGGGAAAGGGAAAGGGAAAAGGAAAGGGAAAAGGAAAGGGAAAGGGAAAGGGGAGAAAACCTCCTATTGAAATGTTGGATTGACAGCAGAACTTACTACATTAAATGCGATATCTATAACCTGTCTATGGGCAGCCTAGTCTGATTATGAGCACATTTACTTTCTTCAGTGTCCCTTCAAGCAATTTCCTCTGTGAAATAGACAAGAAACTTCACTCCTGTATGACATATACCACTGTTCAGGTTTTTTTGAGGATAGGTTTGGGATGACTCTGTCCACATTTCTAGTCATCCTGAAGTAGCTGCATTAGGATAAATCTGTGCCCAGACTTAGTTGCCCTTACTTCAGTGTTAACAACTGCATTGGTATTACACCTAAGCCATTTGAAGTTTGAATTGAGTAAGTTTAGGTAAATATTGTTAAAATCTTTGTTAAAAACTTAGGCATCTGTCTATAATAGATCATGTCGTCCTACTCATTGTTCTGAATTAGTTCATTTGGCATCAAAGCTAATAGACAGTCCTATAATAAAAAATATTAGTTGGGAAAAAGACTCCTGTTTGAGCTGCAGAAATATCTGGAAACCTACATTTGAAGAAGGCAGGCTTTTCCATGTAAAAGAAATATTTTAATTTTATTTTTTTTTAGCTGTATGTCATTTAAAATATTAAAGTATTGTATTTATTTTCTACAGCATTGCTAAATGGGTTATCTATAAAAAAAGAAAAATCTATTTAAACAGATTATGAAGGACATCTGTTTCTACACACAGTGATAACTGCAAAGAAAGTTATGATTGTTTAATTTTAACTTTCTAATTACTATCTATCTTACAAACTCTTACCCTGTAGCTGTGCCCTTCAAATGTATACATAAAACTATACATTATGATTTTAACAAAAACTGATCTGATATACTTCTGCTAATAAAGTGGATTGCAAATACAGGAAGTACTGTTGAACAAACTTCCATACTACTGTACTGCATAGTGAGAAACATGAGGTTTTTTTTTTCCAAGGGTAACAGAAAGATCCAAGGAATTAAAGGGAAGAAAACCCAAATTCCAGGAATGGGAGGAAGTATTCCAAAGAATAAAATACAGACTATGACAAAAAGGAAGGATTATACTGGGGAAAAGCTTGACATGATTTTTGCAAAAAGTTTTGCCCCACAATTCTGCTGAAAATCTCCAGAGGAGTCAATAGGCATGCACATTAGGAAGCTCTACCTGGTACAGTCTACCTGGATCCACAAAAGGCATTTGGAGTCTTGAAGCAATGACTGCTGAAGAAATGAAGCTGCTTTGGCAAGAGAAAGGAAGTCTACACAGAAAGGTAGGTAAAGGGTAAGTAAAGATATAACAAGCAAGGGCTAGAAAAGATATATGTTACTACACTCGAGTCTATTCTGTTCCAACTACCATAAACTGTTCATAAACTATCTGGTAAAGAGATATAAATATTGAGCTAATGAAATCTACTCATTATGCTGAATTATTCAAGGCAAGGGCTGACTGCTGAACTACAGAAGCAGCTTCTTGTATAACTTCTTGGGCAACAGAATGATTGATAAGATTCAATGGAAATTGATTTTAGTGGAGCACAAGGTGAGAAGAAAACAAACCTAATTTTATCTACACAATAGTAGGTGATAGAACTGATAGTGTAACTGATAGTGTTACCCTTCAGTAATGAAAACTTGAAAGTTTCAACAGCTCCTTGAAAATGGCAATTCAGAAGCTGATAGTGATCAGAATTGAAAAAATCAAATATTAGTAGTGTTTTAGAACAGGCTGGAGAACAAAACATCATGTCACTGAATAAATCTATGATGAACTTTTATCTTGATTATTATGCAGTTCTGCACGTTCCCTTGTCAAAAAATAATATAATAAAACTAAAGAAATTAAATAAAGACAATAAAAACTATACTAGCACCTCTGTATCACATGCGACTAAATAGTTCTACTCAGGCTATAACCACCGAGTGAGGATAGGATGGAGTTACAGGATCACCCATGGCAATGACATACAATCATAATTACGATGCTGCACAGCTGGCCACTAATTGGAGTTTGTTACCATACACTGCAGTTCTAAGGAGCTGAGCATTGTCTGGGGAAAGCCAAAGCTAATATTAAAGAAAAACAGTTTGGAGGGTAGGTGACAAAGAATTTCCCCAAATGCTGATTTTTGTATTTTATTATTTAATTTAAAAGTTGTTTGGAAGTTCAAGATAAATGATCTACCTATAAGATTACTTTTGTATTAACTGGAAATAGAATTCTTTTACAGCATACAAACCCATTGATACCAAGAGCTCAAAGCAGCTGCTAATGTAGCTGAACAAATCTAATATCTGAAAACGTCTCTGAGGTTTATAAGCCTATATCTCTTTTACAAATAACACTTTCTTATTGTAGTTCACGTGCTTCTACATGCACATATACATTCTGAATGAAATCTCCAGTTTAGGTTTATGAACAAATCTGCATTTCTGAAGTTCAAAAGGAGAATACTTGAGAGACATGGAATTTTATTATAACTTAACAGATCACTTGCATAATATAGACTGTGAAGGTAAAAAAATTGTGATTGTGCAACATCAAAGATTCTAATTTCCCAGTGAGAAAACTAAAACCCGACCTTCACTTTGTCCTGTGTTGTGTGAATATTATAACAATTTTTCATAGCAAGATTAGGAATGGATTTCTTAGCCAACGTATCTCAAGTGAAGTGCAACTAATGCAATAACAACTGAGCAAATTTTTGTAAACTCTGTTACATCCAATATGGAACTGGATAAATATAAAGATTCTTTTCTGGACCTAAAAACTAAACCCTTTGCAATAAAAACTAAACCCTATGCAATAGATATTGACAAAACTCTCTGTATGGGCACCTAGGTGAAAAAGAAACATGTAATTTATACATCTCACTTTCTTTCACTCATGTAACAGCACCTCACCTCCCCCAAACTATGCTAGAAAAGCATCAAGATTGCAAAGTTCAACAAAATAACAAGCCACAATGAGAAAAAAATTCTCGGCTCCAAGACAGGGGACAGAGACAAGGTCAGAAAGCAAACAGTTGCTGACATTTATTCAGACTGTTGAAAACTTGAGTTTAAATTTTTGTTCTGCCAGATACAGACCAAAGATTTACTTCAACATGATCTTTTGTTTATCTGAGGACCTCCTCATCAGCCCTCAGTAAGTCTCCAATCCACCCAGCATATGGCCTGATTTCTAAACCCATTAGTTTCTGGACTCATCTCTAGCCTTTGGAGCCTCTAATCTCTATCTACAGTACTGATGGAGCCCTGATTACAAGGCAAAAGAAGAAAGTTTTAAATACTTTGATATTCCTTCTCTTAAACATCCAAGGCCTACTTAAATAAAACCACCACATCATTAGGAACTTGCAATGCCATGCATTGCAATGCATTTCACACAGCTTCTGAAATTAAACCAGTTTTGCAGTCAGGCAGCAACAAAAATTTGCTCCAGACACAGCCTTGCAGAGATGTTAAACCCAGAGAAGATAAGGCATACCAGAGAAGTACCAGTGCATCTGTCTGCAGACACAACCACTGATCCTCACACTACAAATCGTTATTCCTCAAAAAACCCATGTACATACTCTGAATAGTTGTTTTTTGTTTCAGCATCAGTGTTAAAATGCTTTTATATGTCAAAGAGATAAAGATCTCCAGTTTCAGCCATGCAAGGAAGATGTGAGATTCCCAGTATAGATGTAGAGATAGGTAATGTGTGAATATTTATGTATTTAATTACACATAGTGCTTGCTGTGTAGCGCTTGGGAATTTACACTTCCTTATGTGCTCTGATACTATTTACATTACTAATAGCTCTGTTCATCCTGCACTGCCTCTAGGAATATCTTTATGACTTCCACATGTGAACATTTTGTCTAATTACACTTCGATAAACTGTCATATGAGTACAACCATAGATGCTGTGCACAAAATCTGTAAACCTTCTCAGTGAGGAGAGAAGTTGAAGCTGGTGACTGAGGAGGGCTCCATTTTAAATTCTGTGCCTGGAGTTTATTTCAAATTAATCAAGTAGCATTATTTTTTTTCATGAAGATTAAAGCAATACAGTATCTAGTGATACCTTAATTAGAATATGAAGCAGTTAACTCCCTCCATGAGCTTCAATTGCTATGAAAATAAAATAGGTATTAAATTCTGAAAATCAGGAATACATTATTGTTTCCTACAACTTCTTTTCTTCCTATGGCTTCAAAATAGAATTTTGGGGTCTTGGTCTTGATATTCATATTGTTTTTTACAATAGAAAATTGCAGTATGTTGAAGAACAATTTTGTCAGTTATGACGAATTCTGAAAACTTTAGAAATAAAATAGCTACAAAGCACACATCTTCAAACTCAGTTGATTTCCTTTAACATATCTGCTTAGACTGCAAAAATGTCAATAATTTAAATAGGCTCCTCCAATTCAGTTCCATTTTCCCAATTATTGTCTGTTTGCATCTTTCTTACTTTTTTTTTTTTTTTTTAATTTTAAATACTGCATATAAAGAAATAAAAGAGAGAAATGCTTGCCTGAACATTTTGAAATGGATTCTTGTTGCCATAGGATTCACTGAGGTATGTGAAATCATCTATGCTAAGCTGAAAAACAAAGAGAGTAGGTTGGTGAGAAGGAGCCACAGCACCTCATTTAGGCACAGCTTGTATTCAGCAGTGGTGAGAGAAAAGGAATTGATGTTACATACAGTGTCCTGCAGAAACACAACGAGGTTTCTGGAGTTCTGGGTAAAAAGAGATTGCAAGAGTACTGTCAGCTCCTGTGCTGAGACAATGTGTCCTTCATGCATAGCAGTGTCTGGATTCCACTGTGATCTGCAAAGGAATAATTTTTTTCGGTAAATTTTTCTACCAATGACAACACCTTTCTTTAAATACGCTGCAGCAAATAATGATATCCTCATTTTTAGATTAAGATCAAGTTCATAGTTCAGTTTACTTTCATTCTACTCAACAGAAAAAGAACTTGCCCATTTATTCCTGTATTGGACTGACTGTGTTAAAGCAGGAATGAATTTCATCCAACAGGGTAATGTCTTTCTCTATTTTCTTGTTTGTGTGCAACAGGACAGTTGGATCTCTCAAAAAAAAAAAGTTAGTTACTAAGTGGAATGAAAAAGAGTATGTTGAAAACCTTCAGACAGAATTCCCAGAGGGAATCTGAATCCCAAAACACTTGCCAGCAGGTATGTTGGTGGTCAAGAGGAGTAGAACTCAGACTAGACCACAAGTTGTCATAAACTAGTACTTTTTAATAAAAACTTTTGTTAAATAGAAATGTCTCTTCAGTGTTATTATAAACATGTTCTCTCCTAAGGTTTTTCGTGATGAAGGAACCATTCTGCAGAAGCCGCTCAGAAAAGCCACCTTTCCAGCAGCAGAAGCTCTTCTCAATGGAATGGTTCAAGACACCAAGAAAAGCTCACAATTCTTTTGCCACCTTGCTGGTTGGGAAAAGAGACTGACCTCCACCTGCCCACAACCTCCTGTCAGGTAGTTGTAGAGAGCAAAAAGGTCTCTCATCAGACCCTTTTTCTCCAGGCTAAACAACCCCAGCTCCGTCAGCCAGTCCTCGGAAGACTTGTGCTCCAGCCTCTTCACCATTTTTGTTGCCCAGTTAGTATGTTTTACTGGCTGGTTTACTGTGAATTGCAGGGTGAAATGGAGATATGTGACTGCCACAGACTGTGGATACACTGAATGCAATCAACCAGTCCATCCCTTTGAACTCTTCACCTCAAGCCATCAGCAAGAGATCAGTAAGCGACGACATGGGGTGAAACAACCAGTTGGCCAATGCACATATTGATTGCTATTATTGATTGCTCACACAAAATTTTATGTCCCAATATGCACGTGGCAGGTGCATCAAACTCACCACCACAGAACCATCCAGGGGTCCTCAGGCATAGGGGAACACAATGACAAGGATCTCTGCTAATGTATGTGCTTTCCTGCACATAAGTTTAAGGAAACTTAAAACCAAGAATTAATTTTTCTATATAAGCATAGCATAAATGAAGGCAGTAATACATTTTCAATTACTATAGGTAAAAATCATTCCCAAAACAAACACTTGAGGGGGCAATGGCAAGAGCTAATTTTAAAGAATTTATTTCCTCAAGCTCCCTCTCATATCTATGCAGGGAGAGAAAATCTTTTGAATATTGGTTCAAAATGCTAAATCAAATTTCTTCTGTGTATGATATGCAGTATGAATTTCTCAGTCTCTCCTACTTGGAAAAGCAACCAGGAAATATTAGTTTAAAGGCTGATTTTAGATAAAGGCAAATTTTTCATGCCAAAGTTCTTTGGACAATATCCAGTGATATATTAGTACTTGTGAAAAGCAGGACATTGTGACCTACTGAGTTATTCCCAAGTTGAATGGAGAAAGATTGTTGTTTTTTAACCACTTATTTCCAAGTAGAGATCTGCATTTTTCTTTATAGAGGAAAGAGGTATTTGATTTACTAATGTCTCTGTAAGGACTGATATCACACTTCTCTTATGCTTTTTGTATTATATGTGTTTGTCAGCTGCAGGTTTCATCTCTTAACATTATCTTTAATAGCATGATTACAGTACAATAATAATGCATAAAAGAGACTTTGAAGTGTTACATTCCCTAATACAACCGAGATATGGCTTTAAAAACCCTATTTCTAAATAAGAACAAAATGTAGTATCCTTCAACTATTCAATATCAAATCCTAACAGATAATGTGGCAAAGGGTGATGGAATAGATCAGTGAATCTCAACTTCTATTGATGAATGAAGCACTAAACTTTTAAACTGGTGGGACATGTTCCTAAACGTAAATAGAAATCCATTGATAATGGCTGCACTTCTGTAGTTAACTTTCCTAAAATTCCTAATAGTAGTTTCCAGATTTCATAGGCCTGTAGATCACACACTGCAAACCTTGCATCACTGCGAAGTACCAAGATGTAAAGCACAGAGTCAAGGGTTAGCAACCAAAAGTTGCTGATAGTGTTTATTTATTTTATAAATAAATAAACCTTCTTTTCAGTTGCTTCATTGGTCTTCACTAGAACTAATTTCACCTCCACAAGAACCTCTCCTTTCAAAATGCAAATGTCATGACAGGAGGAACACTTCTTCCAGAAAATGTTCTATTTCTGGAAGCATGAAACTGGCTTAACCAGTCTAGTATCCTGATTTTCTTACTCTAGATTTGTATAAACCAGAACAATCTGCAGTAGAACAAGCCAATAACTGCATCTCGATGGAAAGTTTGCTTTTATGACCATGAGGGATTAACTGATAAGATTTTGTTTGTATTGACAATAGGTGTGTTGCTTATATAAACTAGGAAGTAGGACAAAGGAAGGACTGATCTATTCTTAGATGCTTAGGATCACTTTTATGCTAAGAACAGCTCTTTGCAACATTTACTTTGCTTTTAAAGACAGAGGTTTATTCTCATACATATGCCTGTTTTATATAGGGGTGAATCACTAAGTATTTTGAATATAAAAAACCCCTTGATGCTGAGATATCCATCTATTTTTTTTTTTGAGGAAAAAGAAAATCTAAGCTACCATATCAAACTTTTTCAAAATTTTCAGATTTCTATATGCAGTGGTCCCCACCGGGACCAGAGTTTCAGCTTTTGGAAATGTATAATAGATGAGTAGACATATATCAAAGTTAGTAAATAAGTGGCCCATAGTCTTCTGACAACTTTACATATCCAGTATCTGAACCTGCCCAAGTTGCTGTATTTCTGGAAACCCCCAGTAATTACACAGAATCCTTAAAGTCTGCATGAATAAAATTCCTGGCTGAAAAAAGAGGGGTTTATATCCGGTTCTTTTAAGACAGGTTCAGTCTTACTTCATAAGTTATATTCAAACCCCTGAATTTCATGTGTCTCTTTGGATCTGTCAAGACTCTCCAGTTCTTTCTAACAATTGGTACATATACATTCAGTAGTGTATTTAAAACCTGTATTAAAAAGAATATTAAAGCGAAAAGTCAGGGTTCAGGAGTTAGGAAATGCAAGGATTTAGCTTGCCTATACAGTTTTTGGTCAGCTCCTTTTTGTAACACTGCCATATGGTGTGACTTTGAGTCACAATGTCTCCAACAGTCATGAGACAGACATCTCAAGGATGCCTTAGGGTGAATAAAGCACATCCACTTCAGATTTTCAGACTATGGATTCTCTTTACTTCTTTCTGCCCAGTTTAGAACACTAAAATTATAAATAAAAATGGGTAAAATCATCTGTTAGGTTGTTTGATGGCCTAGAGACAGATTTATTTATTGGAAAATTTTATTGTCACGAGCTGATTTACCAGAATCGATGGTATATATTTTATATATATATATTATTCTGCGCACATACACACTGAGCAATAGCACAAGCAGGAAGACACTTCTATTAGATTTCTTACCTCTGAGTTGACCAAAGCAGCATCGGCACATGGTCCACTGACAGAGACATTTTGAACAGCACAGCAAGGGTGCACAGCAGCAGGGCTGGAGCAGCAGAGTAGAGCTGTGCCATGGCTCCAGGCGAGTGCACACGGAACTGGCCAGCCACAAAAGAAAGTCCGAGCGTGTGCACAGCTGCACTTCCCGGTTGGGTTGCTGTTATCCAGATTCAGCCAGGCTGCTGGGTGACGTAGCTCTCTAACAGCAGGGGGAATTTTCAAAACATGAACTTCCTTCATTTGAACTTGGGAGTTACACATATTTCTAATACTCTTGGGTTTGTGATTTAAGCAGCTCATAAAACTCTGCAGTGAAAGCATAGACTGTTTCCTCTAATGCAAAGGAGAGTCATGAAGTCCAAACTCCTGTCCTACACAGGCTGATAAGAGAGTTGTGCAACTCCAAAATGGAGTTTATAGAAACTTTTCTCTACTGCACAGAATGTATTCTACAGAACTTCTATCTTCTTCCCCTGTTACATATTATCATGTCCCTCAGCTTAGTTCTTTCACATGTATTGAGAGCTGGTGTCACACATTTGGGTGTTGACAGGTTTGAAATCTGCAACAAATCGACCCGTTGCAGATTCCAGCAAGAGAGAGAGAAAATGGCATGTTCAGAGTGTATCCACTGAAATATGGAATTGTTAAGCTATCTTTTGCATGGAGGATGCTATCCTAGAAATCAAAAATATCTAAAGTCAGGGGCAAATTATAATCACTTCAGAAACTGACATGACTTCAGTATTTCACAAGTCTCATGCAAGATCAAAATAGTCACAGAGAATTCCTTCATGCCAGGAAGCAAATTCCTCTGGCACACATTTTTGTGCCTGCCGAACACTGAGCTGTTTCTACACCCCGTGACTACATTAGGCAGCAGCAGTTTTGACACGTGTTTGGCACTGGGCACTTCACCATCAGAATAGGATGTTAGAGATTATACACTAAAGAAATTCTCAGGTTCATTAAAACAAGTTGTGATAAGGGAAAAATAAGGAACCACAATGAAAATTGTACAAGAATTCACAAACAGATGTCAGAAGACATGCACGTCTGAATCTCAGCACACATAACTGGATCAAATAAATCCACCTACCTTAGCCCAAAGCATACTGTTATAGTAAGGTTGACTAATATAAGGCAATTTGTTCATCAATTCAATCTGAAATCAAATTTCTGGGACAAAAATGACAATTTTGAGGGAAGCAATAAAACTAATACCTACATGTTCCTTTTCTTTTCCATGTTGATAACACAAAATTTAGGTCTTTAATGGCACTTTTTCCTCCTCAGAGATACATTAGAAATCCTACCTCTTCCCTTTAACAAGCCCGTGTTTGCTCCCCAAGAGTCACACCATGTGACTGAGAGTATGGTCTAAATGATTCTTGAACTCTGCCAGGCTTGGTACTGTGACCACTTCCTTCCCCTGGGAGCCTGTTCCAGTGTGCAGCCACCCTCTGGGTGAAGAACCTTTTTCTAATATCCAACCTAAACTACCCCTGTCACAACCTCAGGCCATTCCCTCAGGTCCTGTCACTGGTCAACACAGAGAAGAGATCAGTGCCCGTCCCTCCTCTTTCCCTCACAAGGAAGTTGTGACTGCAGTGAGGTCTCCCCTCAGTCTCCTCCAGGTTGAACAGATCAAGTGACCTCAGCCGCTCCTCATACAGCTTCCCCTCAAGGCTCTTCACCATCTTCGTTGTCTTCTCTGGACACTCTCTAATAGATTAATATCTTATACTGCAGTGACCAAAACCGTGTGCTGGGTTTGTACAAGACATTTTTGGGCAACAAGTAGAAGAATGAGACCACGTGGTTTCTACCCTGCTTCCTGTTCCTCCCCAACACCATGGCAACACAAACCACAGGACCTCCATCCGATTTCTGTATATGCTCTAATCACTGTGGGCCTCATGATCACACACTGACTTTTGGATTTTCTTCACTGTTTCATGCTTCCAACACGCACAGGTGAGATGCACAGTTGGTGGGTATACTTTCCATATTCTACCTTATAAAAACAGACTTAATACTTGTTGAAACAAAACTAGATCGTTTTCTCTCAGATTACCATATTACTTACCAACAACCTTTTAACTGAAAACAAACTGACTTCCTTTTTAGTATTTCTCCACAAACCACAGTTTAGGAACAAGTGAAGTGAATAAACCTTTGAAAAAGAGCAACGAAAAGAACCTATTGAGTGGGATTTTAATTTGCCTCCCTCGGTAAATTTAGCTCACAAATGTATCTGCTTATATTTTCTCCTTTTTTTTTCACTCCTAAAGGTTTGGGTTTTTTTGCTAAACAGTAAGAAAAATATACCTATTGCCAAGATATTTTAAAAAATATTACTTTTGTTCACTTGATTAAAATTGGATGGGATCACAGTGGTTCTTTTATCTGTGAGCAGGAATCTAAACCCACTTTTCATTAATGTCAAAAATTTGGATTCAAAAAGAAGTGTGAATGATGAAGGTAAGACCTGTAAGTCAGACTATAAGGGATGACTGTTGTAACAAGGACAATTACAGTCCAAGATAAGCCAGGAGAACTGCGCATATACAGGTGACAAAAGTAAGTCCCACCCATTTTGCATGCAAATTTGATCCTTAGGTTTGGGAGCTAACATGATACTACAGCAGCATATTAAAGAACTTCTTCTCTCAGCTCAGATAATACATATTCAAATTTAGCCTCTTTAAAAAATAATATTTTAAAGAATCCAAGATTTGGATGGTTTTTTGTTTCTAATCTCAGTTACTAGTAGTATAATTTCCTATTGAAAAAGTATTTTCTATATGCCAAATAGGAGTCAGCAACTTTGCGCTACCCCGACATATTTAATTTATAATCCTGCTTTAGCACTGTTTACTATAATTTTATTATCTTAGAAGGCAACTAATATTTTGTTCATTGAGACATCTTTTTAAGAGAAGGAGGTAGGGGAAACAATTGCTCCGAGTTCTTCTTCCTTTGAGACATAAATAGGGAGATTTCCATCCTGGAAAAAGCATGGATTTTCCTCTTGGAGTGGGAAGGCAAAACGCATGTGTTTCCTTCCAAATTATCATATTACTCACTTGTGCATGTGGGAAGAAAGCTAGAATTTTTCCCTCTGGAAATGGATTGTCAGTGGTGTTGGAGGTGGGTTGAAGGCAAATTTTGCTCCATGTTCCAAAACTCTTGCTCACAAGAGTCCTGTGAGGAAAGCAGTAGGTGTTGATGGGCCTCATGTCTCTCCTAGTGCAGAAGGAGCAATACAGGCCTTAGGGGCCAACCCCCTTTACCTGGGAGGGAGTCTTTGTCCAGGAAAGAACTGAATCGAACACAGCATCTCTCACCAGCCTTTCAGGAGGGTTTCAGGACTGTGAATTCCTCCTGAGCTCAACCTCTAAACTATGATTTAAGAGACTTGATAAGCTCATCACTTCAGCCACTTATCAGAAGTGAATGGAGGTTAAAATTTCACCTCACAGTCTATTCTCCTTTGAAGAGGCACTGACAATTTGCAGTCATTTGTTCTTATTATCCTGGAAGTATCTATGCTCCGAAGCAGAAGCCCTTTTACCAGCAGATCCCAAAACCATCTTGTGAGTAACTCTCTGAAATTCAAGCAAAGATGATCAGCTGTGCTTGTAAAGAATTTAATCAGTTCTATTAGAAATTGACAGGTCTGAATCTTTATTTGAACAGTTTTCTTTCCCTGATAAAATGTAATGACTTGTCCTAGAACTGTAGTATCTTTACTCTGCCTCTGATCTTTTCAGTCAGCTTTCCCAATATTCTCCATTGTCTGATACAGAGAACACTTTCATTCTTCATACTTGTCCAGCACCATTTTATTATCATATATAAGCTACATAAACAGGTGAAGCAATACAGCAACTATTGGAGAATAGTTTTAAATTAATTCCTTTTCAAATGCAATGATAAATACAATTCAATTTAATTGATTGAATTCAATCAATTTCAATACAATTCAAATACAATTATAAATGCTATGGACAAAAAGTGGTAAAAAAATCATTCGTTTTAATTCAGTAACAATAAAAATAAAGCATTTATAATTATCAAAATTAGCACTTAAAGACAACTAACATGAAGGATTTTTTGGTGATTTCAATTATGATACATTTTTTAAAAAGCTATACTATTGTAATTATGTTACCTTTGCTTGGCTTTGCCCTAGCAAGAGAACTTGGATATCCGAAGTATTGAAAATACTTTTCCATTTCACAACAGCCCTCTTTCCATACATCGTATCCTCCAAAACCTTCAATTTCAAAAGCCATCTTTTGAAAGTGATTTGAAGGACATTAGTATTCACTTTCTATAGGTAGACACTTATTTTGTGGACAGCCATGCCCCAAATATTAGTCAAGTATCCAACTCACTATAATTGCAAACAAATTTACGCTATTTACACTTTCACAGTGCGATTAAATGGCACTGCCATCATTAGGAACTACCAAATGCTGGTGATGAATGGAGTTACATCCAGTCGGTGGACAGTCACAAGTGCTGCTTCCCAAGGCTTAGCACTGTGGCCAGTCCTGGTTAACGTTTTTATTGATGATCAGGACAAGGGACTGAGGGCACCCTTAAGTCAGTTTGCAGACAACACCAAGTTGAGTGGGAGTGTTGATCTGCTGGTGGGTAGGAGGGCTCTGAAGAGGGATTTGTACAGGCTGGATCAATGGGCCAAGGCCAACTGCAGGAGAATTAACAAGACATAGTGCCAGGTCCTGCACTTGGGTCACAACAACCCCATGCAAAGCTACAGGCTTGCGGAAGAGTGGCTGGAAAGAAGCCCAGTGGAAAAAGACTGGCTGCTGGGTTGAGAGTGGGCTAATCATGAGCCAGCAGTGTGCCCAGGTGGCCAAGAAGGCCAGTGGCATCCTGGCTTGTATCAGAAACAGCGTGGCCAGCAGGACCAGGGCAATGATCGTTCCCCCGTAATTGGCATTGGTGAATATTTCTCAGTATTAAACTACACCTCGAATACAGTTCTGGGCCCCTCACTACAAGAAAGGGATTAAGGTGATGGAGCTTGTCCAGAGAAGGGCAACAAAGCTGGTGAAGGGTCTGGAGGGACTAAAAGAAATGGCCTCAAGTTGCACCAGATGAGGTTTAGGTAGGATTATAAGAAAAATTTCTTCACCAAAAGAATTGTCAAGCATTGGAACAGGTTGCCCAGGGAAGTGGTGGAGTCACAATTCCTGGAGATATTTAAAATATGTATAGATGCAGACCTTAGAGACATGGTTTAGTGGCAGACTTGGCAGTGTTAACGGTTGAACGTGATCTTCAAGGTCCTTGCAACCTAAAAGATTCCAAAAAACTCCAACATCACATCACATTGAAATCAATGGACTACTGGCTTTTCTCATTTGTTGGAACTATTTCCTTACTGTTTATTTAAATCATCCTTCTGGGGTTGTAAAGTACACTTTTTGAAATCTGTTTGATAAGAAAGGTGACAAATTTGTCTATGAGACTCATGTTTTCCTTATTGCCATTCAACCATAATTTACTTCAAAATTCCTTTTATCACTCTGAGGAAACTCAGTATTATCAGCCATTCCTATCTTAAGGCTCTGATCTTGGAAAGCACTTAAGTCCACTCTAATGATCATGTGCTGCAATTCTACAATTAGCTCAGTACTGAACTAAATTTCAGAATCTGAATTTAATGGTAAAATCAATAGAAAGGTTCCACTGATGCTAAAATGCACTGATCAGTCCAGTACTGGTTCTACAGTTCATGTTCTGTTGAGGGAGTCAATACAGTTTTCAGCTGTCCGCTGCCAAATATATGCTTATTTCTGTTTGCAAATGTTACTGCTTTTTCCTAAACACTTTCATTTGTCAGAGCAAAAGTCTGGGTCAAACCCACCTCTACAATAGAGGTTTCAAGCAGAACCTTGCAACTTTCTGTAGGACTTCTTGAATTTACACCATATCATGTTTTTCTCTGCAACTATAATCAAACATACACATAAACTTTTAGTTACTGAGGAAATTTAGTTTTTCAAATACCACAAGTTCCTCAAAAATAAGCATGTTCCAGAGAGTCTGCGTTGTGCATTTCAAATTATGATTAACCCCCATTTCAAGATCTTGCATAAAATAATTACATGCTGGCCGTTCCACTATGACCATCCAGATGAGCTAAAAAATTATTCTTTTGCACAAATGTTTGCAAGGCAAAGCAGCCATATTTGCAAGAGTATATCTATTCTGTTCTCATGCTGGAATTCAGGGTTCAAGGGGTTTTCTGCCTTATGTACTTAAGATCAGAAAAATAAATTTAATACAGTGCTACAGTATTATTTTTCTAGTTAAAGGGTGACAAAGAATTAACAGAATTCGCCCAACAGGTATATTACACTATAGACAGAATGTTCCAAGCAATGCAGGCATACACAAAAAAAGAATCATTGCTCTAAAAATTTAGATTTTACAAAGCTCATTAATAACATTTCATTTTTTAAATAATGAGGTTACAAAACTTGAAATGCAGTTATATTAACTGATCTACACGAAATTATTTTATCCTCAGAAGTTTATTTTGATCAGTGCAATACAATTAAAGTATTGATGAAAATGTATATTTCTTTAAAATCTAGGCAATGGTATTAATAATTTAGTGACCTTCTCTAACTTCAGTAAACTTCATCGAAGAATTATGGGTTTTGTAGGAACAAAGGCTTTGCATTAGCCTGATTGTCACTGCTCTGCAAAAATGATGACATCGCTGGAATCTGAGCAAAGTAGTTTTTGGCCCGGATATGCTTTTGTTTTATTCGGAAAATAAATGCAGCTTCATAAGCCTGAAAGGAAAAACAAATTCAAATCCCATCAAATACAATTAAAATATCTAGAAATCTGTATGTTGCTTCATATTTTAAACAGTATAAATAGTGACCCTTTAATAAACTAAACCTGATAATTTATTTGTATATGATAAATAATAAATTACTTTGTAGTTCTATACTACTATCTTATGGCCCAATAGTGAAAATTACTAACTACTCCTTGTGAAATATTAGTCACCTTTTAAAACCAGAATAACTTTTTTTATCAATTCAAGTTAAAACTTATTTATTTCTCTTTTTCAGGTAAGAACAGTTGTACTTACGTTTGAAAATTAAATAAGGCAATGCTTAAATACCAGCATTTGCAAGGTGATGAGTATAGGGAAACTCTTTGATAAGAATCAAAGTAATTATTTACAAATAATCATGGCAGCAAGCATTTTGCAGCATTTCAGTCAGCATTTGCATACAGTGGTGACATTTTCCCAAATTTCTAGTGATTAGTAGTAGTTTGGATGATGTAATTAATCACTAGAATATTTAGCTGAAAAAACCTTTTGCTATTGCAAAGTCATCATTACCAATAATTGCTATTAAGGAAAGTGCTTGATAGGTCTAAATTTTTGTTTCAGTGAATGAGAAACAATGATTTGACTTAAAACATTCTAATTTTGCCTCAATTTCCTTACTTCACGCTCTGTTGTTTTGGGGGTTTTTTTTGAAACAAAGATTTAGTCATTACCAGTGAAGAAAGCTGACTCCTCACTATAGCTGGTACACTTTTGTTTTTGTAACGAGAGCTAAAGAAAATACCTTACGATTTTTAGGTAAGCTTGTGGACCTTATCTGCTGCTATTCTGACATAACTCCCACCTCCACTGAAGCTCTGGACCCAATCAAGTTAATGGCATCTCTTTGATTATGATATCCAGACTTGTGGCATTAAAGAGCTAAGTGCTTAATGAGCATCTCTGTCTGCCATAATGCTAGTAAGAGAAATTTATGGATGTTGAGGAACATTAATAGATTCAAACTGTCTGAACAGCCTTATTGACTCAAAGCAAGACAGAGGAGGCCATAAAGGAATTTCCAGCTTCAAACTGATTTTACCTTTGAAAGCTAAAGCTCACATAAACGTGGCTGCTTGAAGACACAAGTTGAGCATCCACACATTCAAGATACTATGGATGGCAGAATTCCTTTTACTTTTAGAATTCCCTAACTGATATATTTCACCCACAAAGCAAAACTTTCATTAAGAGAGCAATTAACTTGCTCTGTTGGTTATCACATCCTCTTAAGACTTCCAAAAAGAAGGCCAATGCATAACAGGTGAAGTTGCATTTCTGATGCACACATATTGCATTAGAAATTGAAGAATACCCTGAAAAAAAGGACACTAGGCAACAATGATCACAGATCTCCACATACAAAAATCAATAACCTAGAGGTGAAAGCCTTAATAATCGATTACTAACTGCAGGACAAACACAGCTCGCAGCATTCTCCCGTGCCTTACAAAACTAAATACTCTTAACATATATGTTCAATGGAGTGAGATATTTAATGGACTACCACGTTTAAATACGGAATTTGGTGTAAAAATACAGTTTTGATGATGAATAACACATTCTAACACATTGAGGTTTTTTTAACTCAAAAGAGAAAATAAGTTTTTATTGCTTAATTGCAAACTGTAAGATTGCATTGTCAGGGGACTTAAATGACACCTATGTAAGAAACTAAACTGAGATCAATTTTATGACAAGAAATGGGTAAGTTCTAGAACACAAGCCATTCTGCTATTTGATAAGAAACTTATAAGGCCAGAAACTAATGAGGCCAGAGCATGTGCAAGAGCTCAGGCACACAACTGTCATAGTATTTATGGTTAGTCTTTATACTTTTCATCCAGGCCAGCTGTTGTCTGATCTCATCTGAGGAAAGAGCATATGCATGGCACTGTCCTCAGTAGGCAGCATGGATGAAACCACTTCTTCCATTTCAGGAGGGAGAATCAGGGCAAGACAGAGTTCATGTACATGGAATGAGTAGAACATGCCAGACGCCTTCTGGATTAATATCCATTTTGTTTAATAGTACAGATGTAATCACTTAAATCGTCACTATGAGCCAATTTAAACATGGACAACTGTAATTACTAAATTTGGTCCAATAATTAGTCACAAGATTCTATTAAAACATAACATAAATAATGAAAAAAAAATCAAGCCCATCAAGTTTTACCTCCTGAAGATTACACAGCTTAAGATGTGCATCTGCCTCTTCTTTAGTGAGCAGAATAGTGTTCCATGGAGACCACTCACGCTGCTTATCCCATCTGACCATAACCAAATCATACAGTTCACCCCAGGCACTGAGAGCTGACTGACAGTTCCATATGTTCTCAATCATGTACTGCAGATCTGGGAGCTGTAATGAAAAACAGGGTTAAGGGGGAAGCAGCGTGTTTCATCCAGATGTACACGTCTACTTTTAGTATGGTGTAGCAACTAACAACCACATTTTTCTTGTATAATCTAAATGATGCTGCTCTACACAACGAATGAAGCAGTCTCAGCTGCTGCAAAAGACTTTTAACTTTGCCCAATTAATTTCTAGGTGTCCCAGAGCTCTTTTCTGGATTTAAGTGCAGAAGGGGATAGGGTTCTTGGGAGAAGAAGGGGAAAAAAAAAAGGCAAGTAGCTCAGAAGAAAATCTAATAATTTAAGGAAATGTTAGGAAAAAGACTAGGAAATTAGTGATTTCAGATACAAACCTCTGTTGTTTAGATACTTACAACTCTAGAGGAAATAAGTTAATTTGGAAGAAAATTACACAGTATCTAGAGATGTTGCAATGGTACAGTCACAAATGGAACTGCAAGTGAGGGCTTATGGTCCAGCAGTTAAGAAGCAGTCATGTTTCACTGCATCAATGCCTACCAGCCATCACAAGTGATGTGAGAGATTTTGAAGGATGTTTACATATTAAGATGAACTAAATTAGACAGAGACAAAAAACTTTTCAGCTTTGGTAAAAACCAGTATGGACGAACAACATCTACAAAATCCAGGGTTTTTTCAGTCTATTTCTTAATTCAGGCATGATAAGAAATTCCAAGCTTCCTTTTGGCAGCACATTATCAAAGTGCTAAACCACAACACGGCTTCTTTTGGTATCAGTGGGATACTGATGACTGGCTTTTGATTGCTTGGTTGTTTCAAACATCCTGAAAATATAGTTCAAAGATTATTCTATGGATGTTGATACTGTAGAGATTTTTATTGCTAAATCTCAGAAAGTTCAAATAAATCTTGGCTGTGCAATACCTTCAATAAATAATACATTGCAAATAACTAATATTCAAAACTTTCTCAGTGGATATTGGATTTCAAATTTATTTGCTGACCTACTAACAACTAAAATAGAGATTTTGAAGATGATAGATGCAAGAATCTTTTTTTAAATGGACCTGTTCCAAAAATGATTATTAAGAAACATCATCTACTTAGTAATATTGCTACATTACAGAAGATGGTAAAAAACACAGAAAATTAAAATATTTAGTGAATCCATCCCCTAATGAACGCACATAGCAAAACTTCCAACTATACTGATACTCTACTGGCAAAGAACTGTAATGTCAAAATCTAAGTTCCTTTACTTTTTTTGCCATCTGAGAACACAAAACCATTCAGTTGTGTTCCTAAAACAGTCCAAATAATGGGGCTCAGGAGGTGCAATTCAGCTTTTAACTATGGTTCAAGAGCTTAAGGGCTTTCTCTTTATGGTATGGAACGCCCCATATCATAGGAAGAGGTTGTAACTTTTAGCCTATTTCTCAAACTGTCAACAACATACACCAAAGAAAGGACAAACAGTCAAAGCCACTGTTTTCCATTATTAGCAATGCTCTTTCCAACAGTACCTGAACTAAGAAAACAATTTTACTATCATCCTGGTAATCAGCTTCAGACTTCCTGAGATTTTCTAGTATAAGTCTGTACTTCAAATATGATTCTCGTCGCCGAGCCTCATTATCAAGCTCGTAACACGAGCGACATCTGCCAATGGTGTGGGAATTAGCAGGAATAAGAAACTCGGTAGATGGTAAGTAATTTTCACAGCTATGACAGAAGTAAACATTTTTATAAAGCTTTAAAGGATCTTGTGGAACCTAAAAATTAAAAAAAGAAAAAAAGTTAATTTACCACAAAGTATCTTTGTATTACTTGTGTGTCACAGTCTGTCAGAATACATTTTGCATATCTTCATGCAAGTACTCTAATATGTAAAAGCTAGTAATATTTATTTTTGAAAATACCCAACAAGGTGGTGTGCTTTTTCTTAGATAGGATACCAAAAGCCACTGTGTTTTCTTATTTTACATGTTAAATCAGTTATATAAATCAGTCAATTCATTTTTAAGCTATATGAACATCCTAAACATCATGCTCCAGTGTTCTTGCTGGCACTTTTACTTATGCAGATTGTCAGCCATTCTGCAAAGATGACAACACAGAAAAAACAGAAACTACATTTTCTGCATCTAATTTTTCATGTAGAATCTGCCCTTTACGTCAAAGATTATGGGCATATTAATATTTTGGCATAAGAATACAAAACCATCAGACCCCCATGTCCAAAAACAACATAGGGGAAGATAATAAACTAAACTTGTTAATGACCTCCTCATTATCATATCATATTCCTTCATGGGTTCTGGAAAGAATATAATGTAGTCTGTGCAGAGAGACCAAGTCTGTAACTGGATAGTCCAAGTACTCTGATAAACTTCAGCCTCTGCTATGACACATGTAGGTAGCCCAGCTAATAAACCGAGTGTAAAAACAACTGTTAGTTGGTTCTAAATTCTGACTAACATTTATTGACAGATTCTATGCTACTAAGATACCATCAACCCCTGTATAAGGAATCCTCTTCTGATAGGTGCAGAACAGGTTTTGCTACTTAAAGCAGCAACGTATGATAGTGAATTATATTTTTTATTGTAATCTGTAGTCAGAAAAGAAAAACAATCATACAAATCTAACTACATCTTCTCACACAGTAGCAACTGATTGTACAACAGAAGCCCACAAGAGTTCCTGACATGACTTTGACAATGGCAATGTTGTTTCCTTCTGGAGGCATGGCATGATGCCCCTTGACCAGTGGAAGAAACATGAATTGCTCTATCTATTGGTACCCCTTTGCTATTACATTTTACTGATGCCATCCAGAACATCTACCATTTATAACTTTCAGATTTGTCATTTCAGACAAAAGAGTTCCTGAGCTTTCTCAGTAGTAGCAGCCACTTGTCAGGTTCTTATATCTGTGTCTATGCCCCATGCTTCCTGTATGACTATATAAGCTTATTTGTGTGAAGCCTATGTACTTGCTATATTTTACTTCTTGAGAAACTCCTCCATCAATTCCACAGCAAAATGTTTTCCATTCCCCTTCTCCTTATTTCAATGACCACTATGTCAGGCTGCAAAACAGGGATAATACCTTAAGTAACCCAGCAATTTGAGGGTTAACCTTTGGAATTTTAATATACTGAAGAAATAATGTACAAATTCTTTTCCTCAGTCCTTCTAAGTTGCATTCTTTCACCTCTCTTGACATAAGATCAACTTCCCTGTCAATGAGTTCCACTATTTCCTGTGTTAATTTACATTCGTGTTCCTGAAAAAAAAAAACACACAGAGAAAAAGGAAAACAAATTTCACAACAATAAAGAAGCAAACAAACAAACAAAATAATTCAATGCATATAAGAAAGCAAACTGTGGATTCTATGCCCATGACTATTCATACCTCTGTATGTTCATGTAAGAACATGTTCACAGAAGAACTCATTAGTGTCTCAGGGAAACAACCTCCAATCAAATTAATGTGAAGAACTACAAAAGTGAGAATGCTTACAGATTCTGTTTTAAGAGGCCGGTATATATATACCAAAGCTATAAGTAACTGTAAACACAGAGGCACTAAAAAATACTTAGCAGAGATATACAGTACATGCAAAATTTTCAGTCTCCAAAAGTCCAAAGAAATATCTCCCTAAGAAGCTTCTTTTTATATGCCTGGAGTTGTAAAGAAGATGGTTTAAAAAAAAAAAAAAAAGCCACAGAAAAAAAAATCCACCACATGAAAGGCATGGGGGACTTTGAGAGGATGCCTGGAAATTAGTCATTTTAATATTTTCAATGCTTGTCAGGAGATCCTTCAGAGAGAGAGATAAGAGGTGAATGAGTTCAGTTTTTCTCACTTAGAAGAAAGTGCTAATTTACAGAAATTCACTTGTTCACAACAGCAATAATGACTTGTATTAAGGTGGGCAGGAGTTCATAAACCAGCAGTGCTTCCAATGCCATATTGACTTTAGATCAAATACTGGCACTACTAAAGCAAACAGCAAGATGTTTGCTTATTTTAATAAGACTAGGAAGCAGCATTCTATTCTAGACTGATGTCAACAGTATCATCCTAAAGGACCTTAAAACTCATTCTTTTTGTATGTGAATAAATAAATAAAACAAATGTGAAAGACTACAAGAAATGCAACCAGCTTCTAGTTCATTTGGAACACTGGCAACAGCAGTGAGGGTGGGGAATGAGGGGCAAAGAGAAGAAGAAAAAAATCAGTATTTGCCACCCCTAAAACTGGTAATCCAAACCAACAGAGAGATAAGGTTCTAAACAGACATTTCAAAAAAACTTAGAAAAAATAAATGGCAATAGCCCCATACATTTCTGCTACGGTTCTCATAAGGTTGCTATAGATAAACTAAACTTTGTACTAAAATTGCATGTATTAATACCGAAAGGTCTAAAACCACAGGGCTAAAATTCTAACAGACTTGAAGAAAAATGCTCACATAACAAAGTGAAATATGAATTCTGCGTATATCTGGAATGTAAATCGCACTCTCATGCCAGATAGTACACCAGGCTCTCTTGCTGCCAGCTGATCATCATGGCACCCATCTGCCAGAAGCAGCATTGCTTGTGCACCAACATAATTGAGTGACAGCATCCTTGGGAAGCACAACTTCAAGCTAAACATAAACAGAAAAATAAAACATACCTTCACTGTACATCTGACTGTTAACAGCACATCTGTTCTCTCATCTTTTGGGATGTCCTTCATGCAAATGCTGCGGTAGATTTCTAATAGTTCTCTGGCACGGAGCGTGTCCTGCGTATCCATTTCAGTGATTTTGCCATCATATGCTTTCCATCTCTTAGGCTGCGCACACTTCAGAAACAATTAGGAGAACTCTGAGCTATTATAATCTGAGCACCAGGTGAACAAGTGCATTATGTTACAACAAGTTTCATCAGAGCAAATAGGGACTTAACATTAATGCTTGGTTGGTGCAAAAGGCTAATTCTTGTGTCGATATTGATACAGTACCTCTTCCACCAGAACAAGCATTCAATTGCACACTTTATTTGAAGTTGCAGGCCATGAAAATTTTGACTTACAGTTTGTTAGGAGTAAATAATATTCTTCTACAGGGATATGCTCTACCTCTTTAAAATGAATTTACTGACAGTAGTGTTAGAATACTTTTGTTCTATATTTAACCTGGCACTTATAAATCCCTCCAAACTATCAGTAAAAATCAGTGGGTCGTCTGACTGTGTAAAGATTGCAAATTTAAGACCTTAGAGTCTACTGCAGTACAAAATATCTCCAAGGAACTGTTCTATTTATGCTAGTTATAGAGACACATAGAAGGCACAGACTTTGTGAAAGCTAAGACAAGGTATGAGTTGACAGCTTATCAGATACTTCACCTAGCTTCTTGTTTCTGAATGTAACCACATGCCATACACCTTATGCTTCAATTATCTCTTTGCACATCTTTAGCTTTTAGAGACAGTGAGAAGTTACATGATGTCAGCAGCCCCAATTTATTTGAAAAGTCCAACAATTCTCTTTCCAGAAGACTGGGTTTGGTTGCAAATCATGCTGTTACATAAGGAGATAGGTATCCAGTTTCAACAGAAAAAGAGTTTTCAAAACCCTCTCTCCATCATTACCTAATTCCATTTTTTTTCCTTAATTGGGACAGGTATTTGAAACTCATTCTGAGTAATAATTATTCTCTTTCACTATATTTGGAACTTGAGTGTTGTTGAACTTCACCTTGCAGTCTCAGTATGAGTTAACAACTGCAACACTTCACGCAGTGTTCACGTGACTAATAGTTTTCTGGATATGACCCCAGCATTGATGTAATCATTATTTTGATCACATAGGCTTGCTCTAATGCTAAATCATAAAAACACCATAAATATTAGTTAGAATAGATTTGATTCGTCATCACTACAATTAAAATAGACTTTTCCTCATTTTTAAATAAATAAATTATAAAGTTAGGTAAGCAAATGAAAGACAAAATAATTGAAAAAAGGATTTAACACTAACTGACAATTAATTACATTATCAGTGGGGGTAAAACTCTAATTAAAAGGGGTATTATTAATCAGAGGTCACAATTTAGAGTCAAAACTGACTAAGAAATGCAATAGCAAAACCAGACATTAAAAAGAAAAAACCAAAGCAACTCTTATTTCCTTAATGAAAGCTTTGAATTTCTGCAAAACTAGAAAGATGCGATTTTCTCTCTGTCATAAGTTTGGAACATTCTACTGTAACTTCATCAGCTTATTTCACTATCTTTGTGCAGTACTAGAAATTCCTTAAAAAAAAAAAAAAACAAACAAAAACCCCACCCCACACATGACCAAGCAGACAAGAAAACTCCAACCAACTTAGGTCTATCATGCTGTCACTACTTTGTATGCTAGACTGTGAAAAAAACCTGCTTTCTACACAGAAGTTGATTCAGTACCTCCTTTTGAACCTCTTCAATGAAATCACTTACAGTAAGAGAGAAAGGTCATTTCCTTATGTTAGGGAGAATCAATTGGCAGAGTTTACCCTAGAAAATAGTCACTAAAACTAGATTCTTATGACAAATTTGCAAACCCAAATACCTGTAAGCAGTCTTGGTCTCCCACTCTGCAAATGATCTTTAACACAGACCAACTATATTATGATAACTAATTCTTCAAAGATATATCTGTAACTTCTGTAATTTTTCTTACTATCTCATTAGAGTTGGGTATTATATAAAATAAAATATATTTTTTTAAAAAATGCAGCTTTTTACAAAAAAAAAACCCCAGAGGTGTCATCAATATGAAGATTTCCTATATTTCAGAAAGAATCCCAAGCTCTCTGATTTCAGGACTATTTTTCTGTACTAAGACAGACATGAGAAAAACTAAAACTCTGAGATCTTCTGCCAGCTTTCTCTTGTCTTTTAGTCTGCTGGCAGTGCTGTGAAATTTGCAATAATTCTGTTATCTGTACTACTTTAGAAAGCAAGGCTACTATAACTGTGCTCTGCTGCCAATGCATGATAGCAGAAAAAATGCCTGAGGAGAGAAACAGACCACCACAGATACAGAGAGAAAACGGTAAGTAAAATACAAAAATCCACAAAATGTGTGCAGAAACAGCACAAACCATGAAGGGTATGAACTGAGCGACAGTTAATAATTACACAAATTCCTTTAAGGAAATACAATTGCTGTACAAAAGCTTAATCAAATACTTCCTCTTCAAAGTACAAATGCTGAAGAAGAACGAGCTCAGTATAAAAGAGAAGCCCCTAGAATATAGTGCACACACAACCAGTAGCAACCTTTGTAAAAGCACACATGCCTGTGGAGGTACATGCTTAAAGGAGCAAAGAAGGGAACAAAGGTTTCCATGGAGAAGCAAGTTTCACATCACATTGGCTATTGCAGCTTGCAGTCTTTCGATGTGAAAGGTGTTATTTCAGTTTCAACTGGCAAGTGTCCAGATTATCAGCAAAAAATCCAGGAAATAACTGAATATTCTGCAATGTAGCAGTCCAACAATAAACTTCATACTGCAGTTTAAAGTGCTTCAATTGTACTTTCACAGACATACCAAACCAGCCATTTAATTTTGACATTTCCAAAATTGTATTTATTTTTTTAAAGCAGAAATTATTACTTTTCTACTTCTGAGTTAGGCTGCTATCTAGCAGTTTAGAACAACACTGTCACCCCAGAGCTGACATGATAAAAAACCATGAAAAGTTGCAGTAGTTCAGAAGCTCATTAGATTTTCAAATTGAAAATAAAAATATAATTTTTAAATTTAAAATATGAATAAATAAATTAGTAGTGCTTCAGAAATATGTCCATTGTTTGGAAAGAGAGAGCATCTCTTGTCTGTGATGTGTCTCCTGAATCTCCAAATATCAACTGTCACTAAGAATTCTGGTACTGAAAAACATTTTGATTCTGATTCTAGATGTGAGGAAACTGCACAACTTGTCAGAATATATAATAGAAGTAAAATGTATATGGTAGGACATTGGAAAGCAGTCCTTAAGGGAAAAATAATGACAGAGAGTCAGTTAAGAGAGAAACATATTTGCTTTGACTGTTCAGGCTTCTTTTTCTTTGAAGAAAACAGAATATATTGTAAGTAGCAGAAGCAAGCATTTAACATAGAAATGATTCAAGGCTTTGATATCATTCCTAACTATTTAGTTTTCTGGGCTTTTTTGCATTCTATCACATCACTTTTTACAATATGGTTCCCCTGCATCAGTAATAAAAAGAATGAAAAAGTCTCTTTGGATAAAATTACGACTTCACTTTTGATCACTAAATAGTCAAAATTAAAAAAAAAAAATCAGATAAAACCCATTTCAGCTGCAGTATTTATTTTCATAATCATGTTATTTTCATAATTTCATAATACTATATAATAATTTCATAATACTATAAAAAGAGACAGCAAATAACCTATTTTTTTTCTGAGGGGATGGATTGCTGAACATCTACCTAAAAAAGGACTGGGTTTTTTGTATTTTACATTAAGGTGCCATTGAATCTAATGCCATACTAAATCACTTTGTGACTGAAGAAATTCTTATTTTTGTTTTATAGAGTAAAGCCTGAAGAACACTTGCCTCAAATATCATCTCCAAGATTATATAAGCACGAAATCTCAAGTTCTGATGGAACTGAAACTAGTGAATTAATAACTGCATTCAAGATAAGACTCAGTCAAAGTTCTTCTTTGTACATGAAAACAGAATAAATGTTTTCTTTAATGGCAGACATGATGATCAGAGGCCTGTGTTCTACCAGGAAATTATGACAAATTTACTTCCTGAGGGATAAAATTTCCAAGGGAAGGGAAAAAAAAAATCTATTAATCCATTCTTCAGGGTTAAAGTTTGATTTTACAAGTACTTATTTAAACATTTGCATTTAATTTTAAATGAAATAGCAAACTTTTCATTATAGAGAACACATCAGTGAGAAAAACATTTAGTCATTACTTTTGATTAGTGAAACTGAGTATTTTTGAAAGAGAAGCTATAGGTTTCCTTCAGCACTATAATGCACACAATACAAAATATAGAATGGTATGCAAGATCCTCACAGTTTTGAACCTCAAATCAATCATTCTGAATTGTTAGACTTTGAGCCTTTAATGCTGTTAGCAGTACCATCAGAATCATGTTCTTTATGCAGAATAGTTACATAATATAAAATCCACCCATTCAGGGCTATAGTTTTATATTTATTTACGTTTTTTATGTTTTTAATGATGCACTGTTAATCCCTCAATCAGTCAGAGAGCTACAAAATTCTCAGCTTGGAAACAGAAATTTACTGAATTGTATTGACATGAATAACTATATAATTTGGATAATTGTAACATTACCATTCACATGATTAACTGTCAAAAACTACAAAATTTACTTTTGGTGCTTTGCAGGTGTGTTTTTTGTTCTTGTACTTTGGTGTTCTTTATGTTCAGCCTAAAAGTATCAGCCTTAATGACCAACCTTATCCAGAAGGTGCAGTATCGCTTTGTGTTGATTCTCCTCACTGGCATTTAGTTTGTGTCTCTCAAAGCAAGCAATGAGCTGTGCCTCTTGTTCCAGAAGTGCACAAAGCGCTGCCTTTCTTTCAGCTCCAGTAAGAGTTCTGTTAATCCGCTCAGTCTCCTCCTGCATCCATACTGCAGATACAAATATTCTGGGTATTTGTTACAAGGTACTTTCCAGGGAAACTTCTGCTTTCATATTTAGGAAATGACATAATTGATTTTTTTTAATGGTCACTAAAATCCAGTTTCTGTGCTAGGGAATTGATTCTTATGCATGTTTTCAATACATGTAAAATGGTCCAGAAATGAATGTAAATTATACAGATGTTCCGTGAGAGTATGTGTATGTACATCAATTCCAGACTGCCAATTCGTACTCCAAACTCAAGGATGGGTAGGAGAAAAAGGAGCTCTATGTGAGAAAAAGAATTTAGCTCCTGTGGAAATGTGTGATGAAAGGATTCCTTCAGATTTTGCATCTAAAAATAACTTTGAAATTCAGACAGCTCCAAAAGGTATGAGCAATATGAACTTTGTAAACAGTTTCTCATCAGAGTAACAAGAAAAGGTACTATGGAGATCTCAACAAATTAAAGACTGCATCTGGCTATGGCACCAGCAGTATTCAGTGCTGAGAATATTCGCGCTTCTCCCTGCATAAACGAGTAAAATCTAAAGAAGCTTGAAGTCCTTCAAAACTGAGATAAAACCTGACTGACAGTCACATTTAGCACTCCACGTCTTACACTGAATATTGCAGTGGTATCACCTTTTGCCATCCGATGGATGCCCAGTAATTATTAGACAGTCATGGCTTTACTCTCCCTTTCCTCTGCTACAACATAATCCTTCAAGTGTGGCAAGAAGTGGCATGGGAGCTACAGGATGGTCATAACAGCAGCACACAGATCAGTACATGCTGTATGAAAATCTGGCTTTCTCACTCTTATGCTGCTGATACACAGACTACACGGCCTTAGAGAAACCTGTTAGTAAAACCAAACTGTGTTTACTGAATAGGGTCTACCTTTGCATATGTTGTAACAATTCTTGGCTTCTCTGAAGAGCCTGATCCAGTTCAAGTATCTCTGGAGTTTTGTAAGGAATTTTCTAAAATCCAAAACACCAACATTCCTGAATAATATCTCAAAGTGTCGCTATCATCCCAGAACAGTTATGCAAAACCAAAACCCAATGCAAAAGGAAACAAACCAACATGTGGTACACTGAAGAAGCCTACAACATCCTGGATCAGGTAAGATTAGAGGTAGGATGAGGGAAAGGAGGAAGGCTTATTTTCTGCCTGTGGCTTTCTTATCTACAATACCTTATGTTTTCTAATTTTAAATCTTTCAAATAATTTCCTTTAGGCTCTCCAAGCTGTGGTCTTAATATGACAGCTGTCTGACACGTTCTGAGAATGCAAAGATGTATTTTTAAATAAAGCCATTTCAGCAAGCAAAAGCATTATATAGAATTATTTTACATGAAGGTTTATATGCCTGAAGGGGGCAGCAACTTCTAAAGTAGAGGTAATAAATACAGTAAGGAATATTGTACTTTCAGAAATGAAGAAGCTCTCAGTTATCATCGATATTCAGCTCGTGATTCCACACATACATGCAACCAGGTTAAAATATTCCTCTTAGATTATGTGTTCTGCAGGTAGAGATTTTATTCATTACATTTTACTTATTATTCCAGTTTTTATAAAATTTAGTTCATACTTTTAAAATAATGAATGCCTTTATGCAGACAAACCGAATATATATATACACATCTCATTTGCACCATATAGTCCTCAGGCAAGTTTTTTGTACCATCAGGAATTGCTTGTACAGGCTGACCCTGTAATAGTACACCTGTTGTGATCAGCAGCAATAACCTTCACAGATCCCTGGAGGACAATAGTCTCATTCTATTACTGTCACAGTGATCTAGCTTGTGTAGACTGTTGGCACTATAAGAATGTAAAAGTAGTTTCAAATGCAGGTAGGAAAAAAATCCCAACTTCCTAGAACCATTAAGCTCTATTAAAATGAAGAGCATGACTCCAGATCTCCATGTTGAGAAGCAACTAGTCAACGCCAGTAAACAAAAACAAAACAGTAAGATTGATACCAGACCATAATTTTTAACAAAATGTTAAAAAGACATTTCAAATACTGGAGTTTGCTCTGCTCTGTTTTGAAGTGGGACATGTTTTTTTCAGGTTGCCTAGATATGAAATTCCTGAATATGCACTGGTGAAAGTTTTATTATTTGTGAATCCAAAGGCATTAAGGAAGAGACACTTATATAACCATAAGTTTCAAATCTAAAAATTTTGTATTAGCACTTTTCCATAACTTTAACTCAGCTTTGTTGTTTTTACTGCAAGACACTTCACACTTAAAAAAAAAAAAAAGAGAGAGAGAAAAAAAAGTGGATCATAATCTGATAGCACATTAGCTATGAAGCAGCTTTTCAAAGAAAATATTACAGGAAATTAGATGCCAAATATTAAGTCTTGTCATAAGCAGAACAGAAAAAACTATTATTTGAGTAACCTGGCTTTTGATTACCTAGTCAGTCACACTTTTAAAAGGGCATGATTCTTGAGAAAAAGCTAACTATCTACAAAGAAAAAGGAGGGGGGAACAACCCCAAACAAGACACAAGTCTCATGAACATACCATTCCCACAAATCTAAAGTTCAAGACAAGGAGTAATTTTTAATATGTCACAAATGGTGATATTTATAAGTCATTTATTCATTCGGGCAAAGCAATTTGTTCAATGCCACACAAAGTATGACAGCATAAAAAGATTACTGGGTAACTTGGGAATTCTTGGATCATGATCTTAAGCTCTAAGAATAACACATGCCATCAAATTTATGCTCAGTTTAACACTGAAGAAACAGTTGAGATGGTTTAAGGTAGGGCAGGTGGCTTTGCAATGAAGTAGGTAATCCATTAGGTCAGTTCTGCTACAGGGACAGCAGTAACCAATCTGCCAAAGAGCCAGACCATAAGCAAGCACTGTGGCCTAGATAACCTAAGAGCTGTTACAAGTCACAGTGCAGGACTCTTGCTTTACAAGAGACATTGCAAAAAAAAAAAAAAAAGCTTTGCCATTTCACTATAGACTGGTACAAGTCTACTGCTTTAGACCATTTTTATTTTTCCAAAAGGACATTCTCTTGGTTTTTTGTTCCATTTGCAACACTAGTCTCCTGTAAGGCTTTATATCAATTATCTGCAGAGTTCGCATTATTTTTTTCTGGAAAAGTGTAGAGGTGTCTGCCTGTATTAGACATCTACTCCAGGAACAGGAAAAATACAACTTTCAGGATGCCCTGTAGGACTCCTGAGAGATTTTTAAAATTTTGACAACACAGTTTTGTGAAACGTGGAATGAATTAGAGAGGAGAAAAAGCATCAGTAGAAGAAGACTAGGACAAAAGGAGTAACTTCTGACATATGTTGCAAAATTCTGTGCAAAAATTTAATCCATTATAAAAAATGTCTGTTATCAAATGATGAATTATGGATCTTAATACTAATTTCTTCATGGAATTGTTTTCGGCATCTTAAATGTAGAGTAAAAGACCAATCAAGCCTGAATTAAAAAAACAACTTCTGTTCCTCCAGTTGACCTTAGCATTAGACATAAACAAAAAAAAAAAATTAATAAAACTGCCAAACAGCAGTGTTCTACAAGCTGATTATTTCCTAATAAGTTGTACTGGTTTTGGCTGGAATAGAATTAATTTTCTTATTAATTAAATTTCCTATTACAGTAGCTTGTAAGGTTATATGATCTGGATGTTAATAAGACAAGGATGTTTATTTATTGCTGAACAGTGCTTACACAGCATCAAGGCCTTTTTTATGTTTCTAGTAATATATGAAAATAAAATAATAATTTTAAAATTAAAGAAATTTCACTGTAAGTGGAAAAAATCATAGAAATATCTATAGAAACACATAAAAACATAAGTTTGCTTCAAACAAACTGTATTATTTTGCTGATTTAATGGTACCTCTTTAAGAAAACTTACATTCCAAGTCATGGTACAGTAGCTCAAAGTCTTCTTTTGTTCTGGGGTTCAGTTTTTGCTCATACTCCCTTCTCAGTCTTTCTTCTTTCTCCTTTTTTTTCCGTGATTCTTCCTGTGCCTCCCACGCCAGCCTTAACTTCTTCTGTTCCCTCAGATTTTGTACTACATTTATGGCATGCCAACGACGGAAATATTTCTGTAATACTATTACCTATATGTGATACAATACCAAAGAATCGTGAATTTAAAACAAAATAGATGTGATACACCACCAAAGAACTGTGAATTTAAAACAAAACAGCATAGTATTTTGTTCTGAACTGTTCTTTTTTTTGTAAATGCCTAACTATATTTTCTAAGATTTGTCTTGTACTGGAACTAACATAAATGTTACTAAATCAGTCATGTGCTGCTAGTTTAAGCACCATCATGCTTACTCATTTAGGTAACTGCCAGAGTCTAACCAGTGAGTACAGTGGATAAACGAGGTTCATAAAATCAACTACATTTAAATATCCATTTTTCTTTTTCAAATCTCCCCTTTAAAAATGTTTTTTGTCATGTGTTGCTTTTATTTTTTTCTCTTCCTCATCTTACTATCAATTTACATAGTGAAAATGTAGACACATATTTGCAATGTTTCTTTTAGATTCCTAGATACAAAAATCAACATACACACAAACAAAATCACCTGCATTTTATTTGTAAACAAATAATGAAAGTGAAATTACTAATGTTTTTATGACAGAACCTAAGAAAGAAAACTAAATCATCTACCTTCCCAAGCTGTGTGGGTATTGAAGACTAGGGAAATGTCTACAGCATATCAAGGGAGGCGCAAGCCTCACCCTCTGCCAGTTGATTTAGCACTTGCACTACAGTCAGTTTAGTCAGATCAATACCACAAGCTACAAGCACGAAAGCTAACAGGCACAAAATCATACTAATGCCGTTACACATCTCTAGTGATATCTTAACCTAACACTTCTCTTGAATATGTCTTCAGATTTCAATACGGACCTACACTGCACCGTGCAAATCCATCAACTTGAACCAACCCCAAGTTGATGTCTCTCTACTGTGCATTATAAATTACTTGAAAGATACATTCCAGATTTCAGAAAGTGTCACTAAAGATCATAGTAAGACATACTGGCAGTCCTGAGGAAATGGTTACCTATTTGGGTTCTACTTCTACAAGATGCTTATTGCCATCAGCTGATGCTCACTGATTCAAGAAGTTCTTACAGAAAACTTCTACCCAGAATATTTCAAAGATCTTGGCAACCATGTTCAATACAATCACCAATACAACTATCCTACTTAGACACTTGGCAAATCAACTGTTTGTCCATTCAGTTAGATTCAAACTGCCTATTTTAAGGAATCAAATAAGTAACTAGGGCATTTACAAAGCAGCGTCACACGTAACACAAATTATAGCATACTTGAGTTACATGTGCAGTCACCGGATACCTGGTTTCCAAAAGCAATTCAGAATGCCTAAATGGCATCCTTTGCACAATGAATATACAGAATCTGTAATCAGAATTGCTGAGATGAGGCATCTCAGAACTCTAGAAAACCCCATAGACCCACTGCATGTATTTGAACAGCCCAGTTCTACCTTAATGTCAAAGGAGGGACCTTGAACAGAATCCAAAATGGATCAGTTTGCCCAAGGTAACCTACCAAGACTGTTAAACAAACAAACAAACAGAGAACACAAAACCCAAAAGCTGGATGCAGATCTCGTAAATCCTAACCCAATACTCCATCCATTTCAGGCCATACATTAAGCAAGTACCTTAGGTTCTTCCAAAGAGATCATGAGAATACTGTAGGGACAAGCCTGTTTAATCCCTAATACTCTACATGGAAACTTAACTGTCAGTGTAAGACAGAATTCAGAATTCTTAATATTTAAGAAGTCACAAGGTGTCAAACGTCACTAAAACCACGTAAACAAGAGTAAACACAGGCTTCCCCCCATATCGGAAATATTTCAAAACATGAAGATGAGACATTTTACAGTTCACTTCACAGTCTTTGAACACTCTGAATACTCTTTAAATATTCAGATAACCTTCGTAATACATTCCTTTACACATAATTTCAAACAGATAAGGACTTACCGCTTCAAGTCTACGTTTATGATACTCTTCCGCTGTAAAATACTTTCCAGGACTTATTAGTTTGTCGGTCATGTTTGACACATATAGGCCAATTTTAGTCATCTGTGTTGATGTCGTATTTCTTGTTTGTTGTGGCTTATTTTTTTCCCAAACCGTCTGGGGAAAAAATGCATGTCAGATTATAAGAAAATACACTGAGATTTTTTTGCCTCATTACAGGAAGTGGCAAAATTAGCTTTTTGTAATAGGAATCACAACATTATATTTATCCACTAAATACTTCAATTTGCATGCTTTTCTGATCTACTTCCTCTTTCCTATTCAGAAATAGGGTCAACATTCTATTCCATTTGGCAAAACCAACATTCTAAAAAGACAATACAAAACCAATACCTGCGTTTCCCTACAAAATGACTGAGTTCCTTTGTTAGGTCGTTTTTTGCATCTTGTTTGTGATCCTGCATTATGAAATTCCACTCCAGTTCTCAAGTTCCTAAATCCACCCAGAAAAGGTTTATTATAGGTAGGTCTTTCAATTTTCACAACTACTTCTTGGAATGAATCAGAATCTGTTAAAACGGAAGTTCCAAAATAGAAATACTGTTTCTTTTAGTAACACATTGAGATTAGAGCAGAATTTATATATCAATACACATGCAAAAATAGCATTTACCTGTTTGTACTCTGAGAGTTATGACATCGGGCATGTGGTAATCCTGTTGAATGACTTTCCCAGGAAAATGTTCCTGATTCTCAGACTGCATATTTTTCTCAAAGTCAGGCCCAGTCCTCCTAAGAGTTTCATCATCATCAATCATGTTTTCTAAAAATAAAACCAATAGTAATTCCTGATCAGCTTCTCAAAACAAACAAGTAAAATCACTCCTAGTTTACCCATGGATGATTTTATTGAACCACCAGAACACAGAATAATCATAGTTTTTTGAGCTGGAAAGACAGTCTACTTGAAAGCTGAAGCAGTATTATCATACAATTTTAAGAAATATATAATGTAATACTATCACTGCATGAAGTCATTCCTGGTCAACTATTCAGAATAACAGCATTTGAATGGAGTCCAGACAAGAAGAAGACAGTCAACAGGTCCATACTCAGCAAGATTATTTACTGTGCTCACCTGCTGAACAGGATGTGCTGCCTTCTGCTCTGAAGATCTGAGAAAATGGGGTGCTGAATTGGGAAGAAGTGACAAAAGACACCCAGAACACAGAGGAACAGGTGCAGAAAACTACAGAGCATTTACGGGACTGCAGAAGAAAGCCATGGATAAGAGAAGGATGGTAGCTAAGTTACAGAGGAATCTGAGACGTAAAATAGTGATTGCTATGATCTAGTCTAAACTGTTTAAATGCATGTACAAAACATGTATACACACATGTTTCTGGAAATAAGGATCATTCTATAAAATGCCATCTATAAATTGATACTGTAGCTTGAGATAAAGAATACATTCCTTACCTTTGGAGTAAGTTTTATATGAGAATTTAAAAAGTCACTTCAGGGCCAAAACCCAGCAAGTATGAACAGAATGAAGGGGGGGGGGGGGGTGAAGGGGGGGGGCAAAAAGCCATAATCAAGTTGGGGGGGGGCAAGAAGTCATGATCAAGTTGGGGGGGTGCAAAAAGCCATAATCAAGTCAAAGAAAAAATATCTCTTTAAAGCCCTTAATGTTCAACATTTTAATAACTTCTTTACCTGTTATTGTCCCACTTGCCGTATTCTCTGGTAGTGCTGAGTTTTGAGACATTTGTTCTTCCCCCCACACTTCTTCAGGTCGTTCCCACTGCACTAAACTTGACTGCTCCTGTTCCTCCAAAACTGACTGTTCCTGAGGAGACATCTGCTCGCAGCCATCCTCTGACTGTACAGTGGCAGAAGATTCTGGAAGCAGAGGCTCCTCTGCTGCATCCCCATTCTCAGCCTCTCCGACTGCTTTTCCCTGTGAGGATGCAGGTGGTTGCTCTGCACCTGATCCTTCCGGTGGAACTTCAAAGGAACTATCACTTGCATCTTCCATTTCCTAAAGCATTGGTTGCACAGTTTAAACCTTTCTGCAAGAATAATCACAGGATTTATTAAAAATTGCATACTAGCCCATTTCTACAATCAGATTTACAAGTAACTTAATATCCTGAAAAGCTTTTCCTGTATCTATTCCCAAAAAGCCTATTGAAAATAGCATTAGGTCTTTGCTTCCACCAAACAGAAAATGCTTCTTTCTAGCGTTTATCAAACGTAATACTCCGAGGCAGGTAGTCAGAACACTTCTTTGTGCTTATCTCTCGCTCTCTAACTATAAAACAGGACTGTCCAAGGGGGCATTACCCAGAGACAGCACACCTCTAAGGCTGTCCGAGCTGCCACCGAAATAACACAGGCTAGAAGAATCCTAAGCCCATATTCCTGGGGG
>VXAY01006319.1:0-65212 GCA_013399855.1 Oxyruncus cristatus
TATTGTGTCTGTATCTATTTGACCATAAATGTGTTGCACTCTAATACGTAAGTGCTGGTCAGATGCACATTTTAATAACAATACCACATTGCTCTTCTAAAAAAATTCTGAAAGTCTAAATCATTTACATAAAGATGGGTCCTTGTTGATCCTAATTTTTTTTTAGATTGTAGATGCATGCTTACAAACCCCAGAGATATATATGAGTTCTCTTAATTTATGTCTGATTACATTATTTCAGACTTGTCTTTGATATTATTACAGATGCATTTAATTCAAAGTATTCATTTCAGTTTCTAATGAAAACCAGCATTCTGACCTTATCATAGTGAAAAGAATGGATAATAAGCAGAAGTTGTTGGAAACCTTTAAAAAAGCTGAATTTTGTAATGTATATCGTTGCTGTTATTACATCTTTTTTGTTTTGTTTACTAAACGAATAATACAGGTGGTAAAAACAAAACAAAAATTCAGAAGATTTTGTATCATTTGAATGAACTATCAGGTAGAAAATGCAGCTTAATGTAGAAAAATGTTAAACAATTCATCTGGGAGGAAGGAATCACTGTAAGAATCTGTACTAAATATGCAGTCATCCAGCATACTGATGAGGAAAGAGATGAAATAGTTACAGAGAAATGACTGCAAACATGAATTCCAATGAATTGTAGCATTAAGAATTTTGAACAATATATCAGGAAGAGAAGGCAGCATAGCTATCATAGAAGCTGGATTGAAATTTCATTTAAAAATCAGGATTTTAGTTTCTTGGTTTTTTTCCCTCAGTGATTTAAATATAAGGAAAATGATTGCTCATATCAGTGAAATATGTCCATTAACGATTGCATGAAATACCTGTTTCTTGAGAGTACACTCTCTCAAAAGGTCCTGCTCTAGTTAAACGCCCCCCCCTCCGAAATTCCAAGCTATACAGATGCACACGTCATTTACAAATCAAGAGGTATTGATGTTATCTTAGGCTTATGCTCCTATTAAACTGAAATGTAATGCAAAGAGTATTGCATTTAGTGTTTAACTGCCTTACATCTAAATGAATTACCAAAGTGGTTAAGAAATCATTTCTGATTTTCGGTTCTGTCAGCCTGCTTTTCTGCCCAGCAGCTTCTTCACCAAGATCACAGGTAACCAGGAAAAAGGTTGAATTGCAGGGGGTGCTGAGTTGAGCTCTTGGTCATCTTGCAGTAATGTGTTAGTCCTGAGTATTAGGCGTTTCAAGATTCATGCATTTATTGGTAATGCTGCAGAATATGGTCAAGTGCTGCTGCCTGGATATAGCCATTCATATGCCCTAGTTCCTTAGATTCTTAAAATGAAAATATTTTTTTCATGTTTCTGTATTACCTATACTTATATTTCTCCTATATTCCCATTTAAAAACCTTTTGTGCTGTCTCCAGGCTTTTTTCTATTGGTCTAGAAAACTGATGGAAAAGTGTGAAGCGTTAGCACCAGGCAGAGTGTGTGTTTGCCTGGGTTCACGCAATCCAAGTGCAGCTCTGCCGGGAGCAAAGCGGGACCACAATACTGCTGGGCACTTCTCTCCCAGGACTCTGAAAACTATCCAATGACCAACTGTCATGCCACAGTTTAAGTGCAGCTGTACTGTCTGTCTGTGCCGTGAGAGGTCAGTGGCTGGTGAGATGGAGTATGTGCCTGTGTCAGCTACTTCTGTTCACAGTGCGGTATTTTAGCACTATCCTAATTTACATGGGCAATTTAACTAGACAGTGAATGGGCATCCATGCCTTCCTGTCAGCACTGCAAGAAAGTCATGATGCCCAAAAGAGAGATGAGTGTGAGCAGGAATGTCTTACGCAGAAGCATGGTGTCATGGGTGTTTTTATGCATCACTGCACAAGGATGGGAGGTTACCAGGCAGCCACAGTGGCAAGGTTGAATGTATTCTGCCAAAAAACCCCAGCACAACAGCTTCCTCTTGCCATTCAGAATAATCACATTTCAACAGAGACGTATGATGTGGTCCATACATGCTTCAGAATCTCTATATCTATAATGTCCATACCATTATACTGCTGCCGTTTAGCTTTATCTTTGAAATGGCAGAAATCATATGGATGCTACGTACCATCTACTGCATTGCTCCCTGCACAGCTAGACTGGAGCAAGTGACCACATAGCCTGGCTTTATTTTCAAATAAGTGCTTATTTATGCAAATATATGCTTATAAATAATGGGGAGAAGAAAAATATTATCTGCTTTAAAGAAAGCCACTGCAGAGATCCTCACTCAATACCCTTTGCTTGACTTCATGTAGGGGCCAGAGACCAGTAGATGGCAATCTCCTCCTATCATAGGAAAAGCAGTGTTTTAATGCAGGGCCCTTGTGTGCATCTTCCCGTTGCTTATTGCAGTTTACTTGAAGGGCAAAAAGACCTGGAAAATGCAGGCAGCCTTTGTTAGACACAGAATGTAAAGCAAAAGTGAATTTCTACGTTATGAAAATCCTAGCTGCTGGTATCTGTGAAAGGAAAAGCAAGCTAACCTAACGGAATGAATTTGTATTAATCTTTCTCATTTTTAAATACAGGACACTGGGCTATTTTACATCATCATGCTATTCCTTCTGTGTTCTGCTATTCCTTCTGTGTTCTGCTAATCTTTTAATGCACTCTTTAGAAAAAAAGGAAATGGTTGATTTCCCGTACCCTACATTTCCCTTTTTTCCCCAGTGTTTAAAATGAGAAGAAATAACATGATCTTCAGCCGACTTAAAAAGGAGTCAAGGAACAAAAGAAAAGCATTTTTCTTCCTATGGTGACAAATTTGCCATGCTAGAGTAATGTGTCCAAGAAGCAGCGTGAGAGTCTTGTTTAGCATTTGAATTGGAAAATAGATGGTATTACAGGTATTGCTGCATAATTTTTATACATGTTTTTTATTGCAGAAGAGAAGATTAATGTTGCTAATTTCAGTTATGTGAAACTCTGAGCTGATAAAGGATCAGGATTTCTTTTTCTAAAGCAAATATTAACAGTAGAGAAAGGAATATTCCTATTCTGTGTTGGAAATAATTGTGTCAGTTATGTCCCCATATTTCTTTAAATGGATCTACATCATTTCATGCAGTATCATACTGCAGGCATTTGATCACCCATAACATAATGATGAAAAAGAAAACTAAATAATTATCCTGGACATTCTGACACTGGTAACAATATAAGAAAGTTTCTCTGGGAATGTAGGATTTTCTGTACTAGCCTTAAATGCAATTCTTGATATGCTGTTCATCTGTACCCTCTATAGTAGATTGCAGTCTTGAGGTACCCTTTATGCTACATATTAGGACTTAGTTGAGTAGCATGGGCATATCTTTAGGAATTGTATTCATTAGGGATCAAAATTAAATGTAGCCTGGATCAGTGCCTTGTCCTATAGAACAAGATGAAGAGGGAACTACCACGCTAACTATGCAAAAACTGGAAGAAAACCAGTGCTCTCAGTGTGGAGCAGGAGAACTGGATGATCATGCATGTCAAAGTAGCTGAGGTTAAAGTGAGTATTAGGGCCAAGGCTGATTCTTGCAATTTGTTTTATTCTATTGAAAGGATTTTCATCTGATTATATAGATACCATATGATCTGTAAAAGGTAGCACAGAAAGGCTTTATGAGAAACATTGACTATAACCAGACACTACATCATGTATAGCTTACTCTGGCTTACAGGTACTCCTGCATTTTACAGGCAGTCAACTTTTCTTTATATGAGGAAAACAAAGGGGAAGGAATCCAAGCAATGCTCATAGCAATGCGGTGTTTTGAGCAAATGGTAGAGTGAGGGACATACTATAATAGAAGAAAAACCTTTCTTATATTAAGATGGGTGAAAAGAAAAGAAATAGGCTTGTTCAGTGGGTAGAAGGAACAGATTTCTGAAGAAAAATTATAATAACTTAAATTTTCTAAATCATAAGTGTTACAAGTGGTTGAGTATATGCGAATATAGTTCTGAAAAAGTAGGCTCAGTAGCACAACAGAAATTGCTGGAATTACTTTTCATGATAGAAAGAAACATCTTTTACAATGATATTAAGCAGGAAAACAGAAATTAAAATCTCCTTTCCTGCAAAAACCTTTGTGTGGCAAAACATCTTCCAAAGGAAATAATATAGTTCCACTGCTTGAAACAGCTAAATGTTCTTTAAATTATATAAGATTGGAATACATAAACATTTTCCATCTCCAGCTTGTCTACTTAAAGGACAAAAACGTGCAAGTGCACTTATGATCTCTTCTCATCCAGAGAAGGCTGAATGTTTGTTTACATAGTGGTGGTAGAATGAGAGAATAATTTTTGGTGCCTACAGTCAAAGCCTGCCAGGGTACCTACATTCGGAACCTCAGTAACACATGTCCTCAGTGGAGGACAGGGATACACCTTTTTAAAGGTGATTAAAGGTATACAAATAGAGCAGCAGTAAGGCTTAATTTCAATGTTCTCAATCACTGTTTAGAAGTATCAGGGCTTTTTTATTTTTTTCTCAAAAAAACCTGTACTCTTCTCAGGGAACTTGTACTCTTTTGAAGCTTACTCTAGAGTCTTAAAGCTATAGGTAGTACCTCACTGAATGTACGTGTGTACTTTTGACCACTTATCCAGAAGTATAGTCATGTACTTTTATTTTATTCAAAATCAATAAATAAGCCTACAACTCAAAATTCTCTTTTTCCTCAGCCTTTGGGATGATTTTACACCATGTTATGTTCATGTAAATTACTACAGAAGACACAAAGATGAAAAAAAAAAAGAATTTTTTTAGAGCTGTGGTTTGTGCTCTTTTTTCTCCCCTGATAAGTAGGGACTGAGAAATCTGGGGCTACCATACTTCAGTGCTGACATTGAACTTAACTGCTACATGGGTTTTCATTGGTCTTATTCCAAGGTTTCTGAAATGCTGCTAAAAATGAAGCTTCTCTTTTCTGACAAAAAACTAAGGATATCATCACATGTCTTTCTGGTATGCTAATCACTTTTGGATTTCAGCACCCAGCAACAAAAATTAATCCAGCAGGAAAAAAGCTAGTCTAATGAAACTAGTGGTTTCATTCCATTAGCCCTGCCATACATGTTGTGACATAAATGTTGCCAGAGTACGTTTGGGGGGATTTCCTCTCTAAAACATTAAGCTGAGAATAAAGTATTTCCGACTACGTTGTCATTGACATTTGTGGAAGAATCCTCATAACTTCAGTTCCTCTTGGTTTTGAAACAAACCCACAATTTTATGGGACTGCCATTCGGTTAGGCATTGTTTAACTGCAGAACTTTTTAAAGCTTAAATATAAGCTGAAAAGAGAATGAAAGGATTTTATTAAAGTGTAGGAAATAAAATATTTACTGTGCAAATGCAGCAGTGTTGGACTGTTGTGCCTGAATTTTAATACTTATTTATACTTCCTGTTTTTGCAGTAGGAAATAATTTTTTTGTTGGTGTTGTTTTGTTTTGTTTTCTTGGTTTTACTTGAATTCCTTTCCAGACTCTTAGCAGCAGAGATCTAGTGTAACCCACGGAGTTGAATCTAGTAGGAACGAATCTCTCAGAAACCATCATATTATGCTCAAAGTCTTGTTTCATGGGCAAAGAGGAAGAGCACCTGAGGTATGTGTAAGCATACATATATAGAAAGCAAAAAAGAGTATTGCTAGAGAACTGAAATTTAAGAAAATAATAATTGTTGGTCCAGATGTAGCTATTACAGCAAAAGGAGGAATAATAAGACAGTTAAAATTGTTATATGTGCACTTAACTTCTATCCTGTTCCTGATATCATACTCACCTTTCCTCTACTCCTCTGGTCCTAATGTCAGTGGATTTATTCTGGTGAGGGGGAGTGTTAAGATGAGTTGTCAGCACCAAGAGTCCATCACTGAGAGGGATGTGAGGCTCAAGCTGATGGTTTCTTCTTTTTCACTGTAGGATGCACTTGTACCTTTTTATATTTTAGCTAGCATGCTTGTACATTTTGGTTTTTGGTTGGTCTGTAGTACATGTTAATCACAGTTCACTATACTTTGTACTTTTTATGTACTTTAAATAGTATTTCTTTGTACTCTTTGCTACCACTAAGCTCAGTTTTGGCCATCTCTAGGTCTACATCTCTTAAATGGACTACTGAGGAGTTGTTGACAGCTGTGGGGCCTCCAGCTGTAGAACCAGTCTATGCCCCATCTTCTTCCCATGCCTGTACTCCTCCTCACCACATTCTCTGTCTTCCCCTCTTAAGACCTCTATATGTCAGGCTTGTATTTTCTATATTACATTATTATGCTAGGTTTCTAAAAATATGGTGATATCATGCAAAGATAAACAAAAGTGAAACAAATTAGCCGTAGAGGCTGGACAATTAAAAATATTGCTGTTACAGCGAAAGCAAGTGTCTTGGTGTAACCCCAGATGACCATTAAATACCTTGCAGCTGCTCACTCACTCCTCCGTTTCCCTCACCTCACATAACCCATGGGTAGACATAAAAATAGTTTAATAATTGAAATAAATTGAAATAAATTTCAATTAATAATTGAAATAAGGTAAAACATGGTGATAATAATAATAATGAAAAGGAAAGGGAGAGAGAGGAGTAAAGCTCAATAAGAACAAGTGATGCACAATACAATTGCTCACCATCCACTGACTGTTGTCAAACCTGTCCCCAAGCAGCAATCAGCACTTCCTGGTCAACTCTCCCAGTTTATATATTGGGCATGACGTTCTATGGTATGGAATATCCCTTTAACCAGTTTGGATGTGCTGTCCTGGCCATTCTCCCTCCCAGCTTCTTGTACAGCTCCTCACTGGCAGAGCATGGGAAACTGAAAAGTCCTTGACGTAGGGTAAGCACTACTTTGCAACAACTAAAACATCAGTGTGTTCCCAACACTATACTCATACTGAATCCAGCACTCTACAAGCTACTGAGAAGAAAATTAACTCTCTTCCAGCCAAACCCAGGTCACCAGGACACAAACAAAACCTGAAAGCAGGCTAGGAAAGCTCAGACAGAGCAGGCCTGCTAAACTTCAGTCCTGAGACAGTGCAAATTCAGTACAAAGCTTATGGTTTGCTACTTGCTGTGATAATAGTGTATACAGAGCTACATGGCTGTAGGAGAACAGGTGATACTGCAGAGAACAGATTCCCTGCACTGATATTCCCTAATGTCAAGGCTGTAATGTTTTTGTGTTTGTTTAGTTTAAGCCAACTTTCTGACAAATGACTGCACAGCTGATGACCTGATGCACTCGGAACTTAAATAATACAGGAAATAATGTTGTGGCAGAAAGACAATGACAAAAGACGTCCCCACATAGCTTTTCTCACTTAGTGAGAAAACAGGGTGGTGTTTTCATGTTCAGTGACAGGGAAGAGACCTCCACAGCAGGTATAGAAGTCATCTGTGGTCACACAATCACAAGAGGAAAAACTAAAATCAAAGCTGAAATCTTCCACTTAGGGGAAATAAAGGTCAGGTGCAGTGAGCAGTAATTCTCTACAATTAAACTTACACTGGATAGTTACAGGCATCGGGACAAAGGAGATATTTATTTTGATTCATGAATATGTTGATTTTTAATATGTGTCTCATTGAATATGATCCTCATGATCAGCTTACTTGCTTTCAACTCAAGACTATGGAGAAGGATAACAAGGTAATATGTTACCTTTGCACTTTGGGAAAAAAACGTTGAAGTGGAAAGTAAAGAAGGGAGAGTCAGGGTTTTATAAGCTAAGATCTTGTTTATGCTGGAGCAGAGATGCCTTTATTCTGATACTTGCTCCTAGCATAGATGTTTTATGTTATATAGGAAATGTTCCTTGAGACCCTAGCTCTTGTTCTTCCACCACTGATCACTAGGCTAAACACTGTATTGAAGAAACACACATTTTGTCTTCCTCTTGTTTCTGCACATCACCAAGATACAAGCAATATTTATCTGTTTTTGCACAGTTTCAGCCAAGAGGGGTAGGGGATGATCAGTCTTTTCACAAAGGTGAACTCCATAACCTTGGGACATCCTTCCCACAGAAGTTGAGAAATATATTTTCCCCAGGGCTCAAGGAAGCAATGGAGCCATTTCCCCCATTTCTAATTTTGTAAAATCTGATATAATTTCGAGCTGTGTTTTAAATAAAATCCCAAATAAACTTATAATTTCAGTGTGTCTGGAATTAGTGTTGGTTAACAAAGCTCTTAGAACATGTACAAGATGAGACCTTTTAGAGAACTTATCTGAAAGAAACCTAGTTTCTGCTCTATAAGTGGACTTATTTGTGCTGGTCAAATTATAGCAGTTTTGTTCCCAACTAGAAACTCACAATAACATGGTGTTTTGCAGTAATTGAACAGTTTTTAAAAGCCTGAAGTCTCAAAGAGGACTGAGTTTACACAGTAAAGTATTATACCCCACTATGCAAACCACCTAGTAACCTTAAAGAATGTTTTTTGTATCACATGTTGATAACTCATGAGACAGAGCTTTACAAGCAGCCAGGCAAAAGCAAAATATCAAACTATATGTCTCCTAGCCACTTTTATACCCTCGTAGGGGTAGAGTTACATGAAGAAAGAGAAAATAATTAGAGTAAAACAATCTGTTCCAGCAGGAAAAGTACAGGCTGCAGTGTGTCCCATTGCATTGCAGGTTACCCAAAGGGAAGCATATACAATTTGCTCGGGCAAAAAAAATCATCCAGTAAGCTCTTAGGATAGTGGCTGTTGTTGCAGGCAGCACAGGTAAGGGACTGAACAGCAAGCTAAGAAGAACCTGTGATTGGTAAGAATGGTTTTTAGGAACCCTGAAAACAAGCCTGTAAAAAGGCTCTTGATAAACATGAGATCACCCTGCTGAAAATGAGAGCATGTGGAGGCATCTCTATTTCTTCTGCTTTGCACATGAAGTGCTCAATCAAAGCCAAAAAGATGACTGTCTTGTACTTCAGATGAGACCCTAAGACAGACAACACACAAAGGTGTCCAACAATTGAAGCCTGGGCGGTTGTATTTTACACTGCATCAGTACTTCTCAGCACAAAGGAAGTATATTTGTGAGTTACAGCGCACAACTACATTGAATGTTGGAATTCTTTTCCATACCTCTTAAATTCACTGCTCTCTTTCGGCTAGCTGCTAAGTGTTAGGAGCAGTTACACTGTGTTTCTGTGGCTGTTATGAAGAATAATATGTACATAAGAGCAACATTTTACTGTCTTGTTTAACTGTCACTGTTACATCCATGAACTGAAAATAATACTTCAAGCACAGCTGTTATTTACTCAAGTCAAAAATGTTGCATGTACATGCATGCACTTATCCATTTGCATTTCACCCTATATTACCGGAAAACCATCCAGAGAGGCTCAGTTCTTTATACAGGAAAAAACCCAAATTCTAAGTGGGGGATTTAAAGCAGTATTTATAGACATTAAGATGCAGATTTTCAATAGTATCCAGTTATCTATTTTCGTAAATCTCAGCAAGCACATATTTGCATTTTTGGCAGGTAACTAATTTTATAAATCTGTTCCTTGATTTATAACTTAAATATGTATTGTCACTTTCTACATGTACAATATTTCTGAATCGTTTTCTTTCTATATTTTGGACTCTCACATCACTGTCTTCCCTTTGGGTTACATGTACAGAAGCAAAGGAGTAAGAATTGTTGAAGTGTCTTTGGAAAAATGCCAGGTCAGTGAATCAGATATTAGAAGCAGAGAAAAAAGTCTTTTGGGGTCACCTAGTCTGACCTTTGCATTCTGCAGCTTTACTGATACAACATACTCACTAACCTCTTAATCTAACCTTCATTTGATGATTTGTAATTCTAGCTTGCTAAAGGTGGGACATGCAATTACTTTCAACTTGAATATTAGTAAAGAAAGAGGATAGTTAAAAACATGGATATCCAGACTTTTACTATTAGGATTTTAGTCTTTTTTCTTTTTTAAATCTCAGTGTAATCTCTTACGTATAATTGTCTCTTTGAATTGTCATCCTTAGGTAGCCTGATTTACAGGCTTAGGGCCGGAAAGGCATTCTGAAAAACTTTTAGTCTGATTTCATAAGTGAAACAGACCATGGAGTTTCATCCAGTGATTCCTTCAGTGGGGAGAATTATTCTTTACATCTATACCAGTTAACTCCTTTTCTTCATTAATTTTGAATAAAATATTTACAGATTGTGATCCTACCCTTTGCTTTCCAACACTACATAAAATTATGCTGTCTTGTTGGGTCTTTCATACTGGTTTATTTTCCTATCTTTATGTTGTCTGTAGGAGGTCTTCAGAAAGTGCTAGTTTCATTAAACTAGTGAGACTTGTTTTCTTATTTCAGTAAATGTATTTATCTTCCTCCAGATGAAATATAAAAATAGATAAATAATAATGCAGTATAAAAGCTGATTTTGTAGTTTAAAAATAAAGATTTCAAAATGGGTGAAGAACTGATATAATTCCTCAGAAATAATGTGTCAATGACGTAAAATTTTAAATAATAATTGATCATACTCAGAAAATCTCAAAGGGGCAATGAAAAACCATGTACAATAATTGCACTACCTCCTGTTCAGAAAAAAACCCCACAATAAAACAACAGTCAAGAAAAAGAGGATTAGAATTTTAATAAGTTTCTCATCTAATCAAGACCTTACATAATATTTCAGTTTTAATCCAGCATACAGGCTAGCATATGAAGAGTTATTTTCTGGTTGAGTTGTGTATTTCCTTTCCAAACACATCTTCCAAATGTATAATAAATATTATTCTTTATTTGTATTGTTAACTGTATAGTAGCTGTCCTATAAGACTCTGTTTTCTTTATTTTGTGTTCTTTCTACTTACTAAATTTATCAAGTTTTCAAGTGAGAGCAGAAATCTCTGGGACATGAACCAAGTCTTTATAGCCATAGATAGGCTATATTATAGTGTCTAGCACACTCTGTATATAGATTTAAATAAGGTTTCTTGAAATGAGACTGTTATGGTTATTATAGTTGTTGCAAACAGTAGTTATTTCTAGACAGTTAAGGCTGTTTAAAAGGCAGATATACAGACACAGATAAAGCCCCAGATCTCTAAGGCTTTCTCCTAAGGACTGGTCTTAATTCATAAATTCAGGCGACAGATTATTTGTCAGTTCAGAACTTTGAATTATCTTTATAATTGTTGCAATATTTATAATGAAATATAATAGTTAAAATCTAAATTAGAAATTACAATTGTTACAGTCAATCATTATGGTAGTTTATAATTGTCTCTGCAGGAGATGGTGGAAGTATGGTATTTCTGCAAGAAAATGTGTTTGTGTTTATTTTGAGTGCAGAAAAGAGCCCATAATGAGTCCTTGGAGATAGTACTAATATGTGACTTAAAGAAGAAATGAATAAAATCAGCTGTTTGAGGCTTTTTTCAAAAAAAAGTTGAATGCATAAATTTGTGAAGAAATAGTTTCAAAGACTTAAATTTCAACTATCCAGAGCTGTAGTTGTTATTTTCTAGCTGATGCAAGCACAAAAGCATTGTGTCAAAATGTCACTATGGAAGTGAACTGAAATTAACAACATGCCTTGATCCCCACGCTGTAAAGGCCCCCTGGAATGTGATTGCAATCAAAGGCACACCGTGCTGAAACGCAGATTATTTTGTTGAAATATAGGATTTGAATAGTTACTCATGCACACATCATATCTGACACAAACCCATAAATACAGGATGGTTAAACTACCCTTACTTTATCTTGCAACTTATCTATTCCTCATATATCTCTTTTCAAGAATATAAATTTATTTCTATCATAAGTGTCCCATCCTTCAAAAAAACCCCCTCTTTTTGTTTTTCTTATTTTTGTCTCTCTGCATACAGGTCTTTTCATACTGCTAGTAATTGAAAAAGATTTGGTTGGAGGAAGAGACCGTAGCGCAGTCAAGTAACATTCAACGGGGGATCAAACATGCGCTGGAAATCTGGGGTAGAGCGAATTTTCCCCACGGTGGCTCGTACAGGGCTATGTTTTGGATCTGTCCTGAGCACAGGGTTGATAATATTGAGATGTTTTTGTTATTGCTGAGCAGTGCTTATACAGAGCCAAGACCTTTTCTGCTTTTTATACTGGCATGATGGTGAGGGGGCTGGGGTTGCACAGAAAGCTGGGAGGAGACACAGCTGGGACAGGTGACCCAAACTGGCCAAAGGGATATTCCATACCATATGATATCATGCTCAGTATATAAAGCCGGGGGAAAGAAGGAATGGCGGGGGGAGACGTTTGGTACTGAAAAGTTTGGACTGATGGTGTTTGTCTTCCCAAGTCACTGTTAAGTGTGACAGGGCCCTGCTCTCCTGGAGATGGTTGAACACCTGCCTACCTAGGGAAACTAGTGAATCAATTCTTTGTTTTGCTTTGGTTTTGTGTGTGGCTTTTGCTTTCCCTATTAAACTGTCTTTATCTCAACCCATGAGTTTTCTAGCTTTTTTCCTTCCAATTCTCTCCCTGACACTGCTGATGAGGGAGTGAGTGAGTGGCAGTGTAGTGTTTGGTTGCCAGCTGGAGTGACACTATGACATCATGCAATTCTGCTTTGTTTTGACAAGAAAAGAACTGCTCCTCACTGGGGGGTGATAGATTAGATATAATGCAGAATTAGATGTTGATGGTTCTTCTGGAAGGTGATGTTACTTATATCTGCAATACATGACAGAAGCAGAAGAATCTCAAGTAAGTCAGGAATGATATGCAGTTGTGGTTACTCAACCAGTTCACAGTCCTGGGAGCTCTGAAGCATCCGAGAAGTCTCAGAGCAGTGTTTTGATGTTCTGCCACCAGATGGTGATACAACATGAAGCAGAACAGGGAAAAAGTTGACACAGTGGATCTGATTGGAAGAAGGCAGCCATTCTAACTTCCTCCAAAACTTTTTCTCATGTTCTGTGGGACTGGTAGTACATGTTGAGGATGTCAGAATGAGAATTCCATAGAATTTAACTTTGCAACAACTGCCTCTTTGAGCCTATGAAATGGCACTGCAGACTCTGTTGAAGACCTAAAATAAGAATATTAGAAAAGATGAAAGGAGTGCTGGAGCTGGAAGGGGAACAGGGTGGTGGAAGGAACTTGGGGTTGAAAAAACCCCAGGGAATTCAAGCTGTAGGGATTAGTAAAGTGTGAAATAATTTAGGATAAGGAAATTAGGGAAAGTGGGGAGAAGGGAGTTGATTAAAAGACTTGGTTGCTTTGCACACACAGGGCTGGAAAAGCTTTTGAAGTATGTCTCTTGCTATTTGCAATGTGCGTCACTTGCTTGGCAAATTATTTAGAACACTATAAAATGTTTGCAGTGTTATCAAATTACAGTCCCACATTCCTTTATTTTCTTTATTTTTGCATTCATGTGCATTTTTAGTGAAAGTTTGTTAGACCAAAAATATCCATTTGTGCCTTTCAGTGTCTGCAAATTATTTCCTCTTTCTTTTGCCCATTTTGTAAATGTCCTCAGATTTGCTAATCTGATATTTTTATGCATTTATAAATCACTTTGGATGTAATGCTTATTAGTACTGGTTTCTAAGACATTAGAATCATATTTGGAACATTATTCATTATCTACAATAAGCATCCAGTTTGTGTAAGTAAATACAAGTTTTCTATCAACAGAACTAATACAGACCTAGAGCTTCAGCTAACAGTCTTCTGAAAAGCCCATAGGATTTAAAAAAAAAAAAAAGCCTTTGTGAATTTTACATTTTGGCTGACACCCAGGCTAGCAGTTTCAAAGAAACAAAGAGAGGTTTAATATATTTGAGATTTATATTGTGGTAGATACAATTGCATAATTTGCTACACAGTTCTGCATAATGGTGCTATAATTTCTGTTGTTAAAATTTGCTTTTGAGTTTAGCCATCATTATAACTAAATTTTCCTGCAGACTATAACAGCAGGAAGCACTGGAACAATGTATTAGTCACAACAAATTAAATTAGCAAATAGTTTCCAAGATTCTGAGGCAGTAAAGATAGAAAAGATATAGCACAAGGAGACAGTTTCAGTTTCTGCTGATCTGTGGTTATTCCTTGCTGTGTTTGAGATCGAAGGTCTGGAGATGTGTTTGAGTAAGCAGTGGCCAGATAACTCTTTCAGTTCTGCTCATTGTCATCTAATTCCCAGCTGGAGAGAAGACAAAGATCTAGGGATTCTGAATTAGAAAATAGTACCTTGGTACTGAAAAGTCAAAGCCATCTTAATACTGACTAATCTTCAGCCTGAGTTTAAGAACTGTCTGCAGATGAAAGCGCTCATCATCACTTAAAACCTCATTCTTTCGTTATCGAGAGCTGTTCAAGATCAACTCTGGTGTAAGAAAGATAATCTGGCTTTTTTAATCCAGTCCAAGAAATGTGCTACTGAACATCTTTAAAATCTGATCTTCAGAAATGGACACACAAAGTCAGTAACAATTTTGGCCGGTGAGTCTTACAAAGTTTAATTTCCTTCAGTAAAGTATGCCACTCATAATATTTTCCCAAAAATTAAATCTGGATTTAACTTTTCAGTCCAATTCTGCCTTTATTAGTCCATTCTAAATAGTCTCTCTGCCTTCCTTGTTCTTTCAAGCATCTAGATAATAATCGCCTGCTTCCTTTCACTGCTACTGAAGGATTTCACTGATGCAAACATGCCCGGTGTATTATTAGTCCAATTTCATTTCATCATCATTCCAATGAATTTAATGGAATTATTAAATTTTAAACCTGGAAATCAAAATTAGATCTGTAATTTTGTTTGCATCAGAAGATAAATTCCCTTTGATCATTTTTACTTTTATCTAAAATTCCTGTAGAAAACTCTTTGCACAGGTAGGTTACCTAATTTTCTCTGTTATAATTCAGGCTGCAGCGGGTTCCATAAAAAAGTGAAGTGGTAGAGAAATCACAGAGGGAAAAAGAGTGTTTTGCTTCCAGAGCAGCTGAGATGTAGCCTTTGTGCACTTCTGTAGACATTTCTTGGGAATTTAAGACACAGTGGAAGTTTGACCTTGACAGGCAAGTCAAAAGGCAGTGGGTAACTTGGAGGCTTCTGTTGGTTTCTGGAGAGCCTATAGGGAAGTCATGGACTTTCTTCTAACCTTCACAACCATTTGGAGTCAGGAAACTTGCCACATAGTCTATACCACAGTTGTTGTGGGAATTTGACATTTTTGATATTAAGCTGGAGTGTTAAAATACAATGGGAAACTTGAGTTAATGCAGTTAAAGATTGGTTGGTTCCAGCAGAGTTTCTTTCTCCATAAAAAATGGAAAGATTTTTTTAGAGAGAATCACTTAACCTCTACTGAATGTATTTATTACCTATGATAGCAGGTATGTGCATGAGAGAGTATATGTACAGAAAAAAGATTTTGTTTTCCCTATAAAGTGGATGTGAGCCTAATGTTAATTGCATTTCCCCTTTTATAACTTAGGTATGGAAACATACCCTCTAATCTTTGGCATGATTTCAGCAGGAAGAGTGAATAATTTTAGTTTATATTGGAAAATCCCTGTATACTGATGGACAATGTGGAGAGAAAGATTCGTATCATTCTGAAACTAGACAATTTTTTCTTTGTTTCTTTTCTAGATCAATGAATTATGTTATCACAATAAAAGAATGGTTTGAGAGTTATTAGATTTTCAAAAAATTAAATATATGAATTAGATAGGAGTGATATATCTCACTGTCAAATAATGGTCTGTGATAGTGAATGTGCACTGGATTTTCACAGCTCTAATTTGAAGTGATGTCTGAAAACAGTAATTGGAAATACTTTTCATGGAAGATAAAATCCTTGTGTGAAACCTGGTTTCTTTCTTTGCTTTGCAATGTAATACTGACACCTGGGAATTTGGGACCTTTAAAAAGTATAATTGTATAGTAAATTACATGTTTCCACCTAGTCAAAGAAGTCAGGGACTGTAAGTATTATATTTAGTATATTATTAATGTATATAGTTTTGTATACATATATAAAACCAACATATGATAAAGTAACATGCTAATTTTTTTTTTTATGTCATGTTCCTCTAGTACTTTCTCAATTGATCTATGTAGTGATTCATTCCTGTCATATGAGATACTGACAGACATCCAGGACAAATCTAGAGAATGCAAATGCTTCTGTGAGTATCTCCAGTCATAATTATTAGTATGTATTTTTCTGTCTCTTTAAGTGTAAAGGTTTGTGTGGCAAATGAGACTGGGATTTTGGGAGACAATTCATCTGTTAGATTTGCTTTTCACTTTTTTGTAGTAGAGCATGGTTTATATAGAGGCTTCAGACCTAGAATGAAAAGTGTTTGATGTGGCACATGAAACCACCTGATTGTGAGGAGGTCCTGTACACCTTTGCATTCTCCTGGATCCAAGTGGTTTAGCCATACAGCTTTCTAGGGGCTCTTGTACTACCTGTCCATGATTACTTCTGTGTATGCAGACATCTATTTGACTCTGTTTTTTTCATTAGAAAATTATAATTCTGGAATATAGGTCTTTAGAATAGATGTTGTAATGGATTAACTTGACTGAAGTAGCAGATGAAAATCCAGGTGGCTTGAAGAAACTACTATCAATGATTTTAATGTAGTTGTCTAGCTACCTGTGTGAAATAATCATTAGTCAACTTGAGATGTACAGGAAACTGTTGAAGTTATATAAGGCCTTCTAAATATGCTTCAGATTTAGAAGTCTGAAGTACTCTGAATACCAAAAGTTTTTGAGGAAACATAATGATTTTGGAAAAAAGATTCTTAAATCTTTTCAAGGAATCCAAGATTCTTAAATCTAGCAAAAAGAGGAAATGAGTCCCATAAATATCCTTTTTTTTTCTCCCCTCACCCTCTCAAGATTTCTATGTACCTTAAAATAATATAAAAAAATTACCTGGAATTCTACTTCATACCTCTTCTCGGAATTTAAGAGAGCACTGAGCATTGCTTTACTACACTATAAATAAAACCCGTCATGGATATTGACCTTTATAGGAGTCTGTTCTCATGAACTATGAAAAATTGTTGTTCCAAGACTGTGATTTTGCTGTAAATCAGAACAAAAAAACTCTAAAACCTTGTTTGCTATCCCCCCCAGCCCCTGGAGTATTAGTTTCCAGATAGTTTTGTTTTCAGATTGGGTTAGGAGGACCTTGAGAATTTCCTGCTTTGTGTAATTTATGTGGCACTGAGAAATGAAAAAATTGTGCATTTGAATGAATCTGCTTTCATAGTGAAGCTATTGCGGACCCATGTGTATGGTTTGAATTGATTTCTATATACAAAAATTCAGTAACTCAGAACTGGAAGTAGAATTGGACCTCAGCTTCACCAGAAGGCTCTGATCCCAATAAAAATTGTTTTTTTCCCCCTAACATGGAGGTTTACTAAGGAAATATTTCTTTTAAGCCAGAGATTTCTGAGATTTAAATGTATAGATTCTGACATGCTTCAAAGATAAAAATATGGTTGATTATTCAATTAGACAACTTTGTCATTAAGAAAGTGATTGGAAGTCATTCTTGCCAGGACTGCAGGATCTTGTTGCTGCTATTCCTGAACTTTCCTAGCACCTTACTACCAAGACAGGTCTACCTGGATGAGGAATAAAATAGCTCAATGAGTTACCTAAGAGAAAGGCAAATCTGCTGAGTACTGTTGATAGAAAATGGGTGCAGTGTGAGCAGTCTTACACACCTCACCTACCTCTAGGTGTAAAAAGATTTCAAGTTTTCTGCTTTGTTCTGAAATCCACCGTTCTGAGCTGTGGCACTTGAAGGTGGTTATGGGAGTTCTTTATTTTCATAAAGAAGAACGATACCAGCCTCCTCAGTCCATCAATAATTCTGCCTGCCTGTCTCCTAGTCAATGCCTAGTATATGACACTTGAGAGCTGAGAAGTGTAATGTGAAGTGTCGGTGTGATGACATTCAAACTAAATGTTTTGGTGCACCCATCACAAGAATACCTCTGAAGATTGCTCCATCGGAGCAGTTTCTTCTTGCATAGAATAATCAGAAAGAACAGGATGAAACACTAACATGAATTTGTAACATTGAAACTGCTCAACTTATGGAAAAAACAACCCCTACATCTGTTTGATGTTACACAGAGAATAAAGTTCACATATACATTGAAGAACAAGTTAGAACCTAGTAGCTGCATCCAGGGAAGAACCCTTGCACCTGGCATGAAGAATTGTACAATTCCCGCTTGTTTTATTTAATCACATTTATTTAATCGCATAAACTAATATAACTATATACTATGCACAGAGTAATATACTAATATTATAGGTATGTTATTATTATTTCATTATAGATATGTTATTATTATTTCATGCATTGTCTCAACTGAACAACTGTTTCTCTGTCCCTCAAGTGCTTGGGAAATATTTGGGGAAAAATATTCAGAATTTTGGATTAGAAGTAATGAGCTTCCTAAAATACATGTTATCTTATGCAAGACACAACCTACTAGACTTACTTTAGATAAGGCTCTCCTAATAAGGTCAATGGAGAAAAGCTTAATTTGCCAAGTTCGATAGAATTGGAAATAGCAGACACCCAACCTTGTCAAAATGAAGGCATCTTGGACAAACATAGATTTCATTACTGAAGACCTAAGTGCACAAAGGGTTTAAGTGTCTTCAGAGTAGAGCAACAGCAAACCTATTGTTCTGTAGGTTTACAGTTCTTTATTTGCGTGATTAAAATGTGAGGTTGATATAACATACAGTTAAATTGTTCTGTGGATTTAATTCTATCTAAAGTATTAGTTGACTTGTAAAAGCTGTCTTGGTGAATGAGACTCATGCCCTTAATAAACTTAAAACTGTAACTTGATAAAGGCCACAGGCCACAGCTTTTACAGACTCTTTGCACTCTTCTTGGAAACTGGTTTTGATATCTTTTGATTGGAAGAAGTATGGAATTGCCAAATGACTGATCTCATAGTAAGTCCTCTCCAGTTTTTATACATAAAAAAAAAAAAAAAATAAATGCAGCTGTATCTCTCAAAATATTTCTAGGAAAAAAGATCTGATCTCATGGAGAAACATGATAAAACCCTCAAAGTCACTCTTAATATTCTTTACTTTTTCTATTCTACTTCTGTTCATACCTTGTTTCTTTATCTGGCCATGTTTTCTTGTCTGTCATGTACTTTTGTGATTCCAGAAAATTTTAGAATATATGGGACAGTTGCTTTTTCACAGTATTAGCTATAACTTTTTTTTTAAAAATCATTCCTTCTAGAAGTCTCAATATTCAAGCATACTAGCTATTCTGTATGACCCTTCTCATATGATAAGTGATTTTTCTGTTTGTTAGCGGGTGAGTATTTTTCATTTATTATTTCTATCTGTACTTACTCATTTCTTAAAATAAAGAAGATTTAAATAAAGGAGAATTTTTAGCTCCTACTCAGGGGCTAAAACAAAACCAAAGGCCATGAAATTTAAAGTTCTTTTAAAATATTCGAAGGGTATTTTAAAACTTGAATACTTGTACAACCATTGAAAAATTTACAAATATCTCTCTTTATTAAACTAAACTGTAACAGATGTGCATAGTATTTGGAACAAGCTATGTAAATATTTCAATGCACAATCACCGTAAGTTGAATTCGGCAGGGTAGAACAGATGTGTCCACCTGTTAAGAGACTAGGCTACAGCACTGGGTATGCAAGATGTGATTGAAGCCCATGATGGGAGCTATTTAGGAATGCATCCAGGTTAGCAGGAGGTAACAGAGATTCTGATTACTGTAGCATTCCACTTTTCCCCAAAGCGATCAATGACTTGAATTAGGTAAACAGAATAGTACACCCAGGACCACTGAAGGGGGGATGAATATTCTACACTAAGTGAAAACTGCAGAAATTATACCTGGTTTTCAATAACGTCAAGAGAGACAGAGAGAACAGGAAGTTCCACAGGGACTGCAGAATATAGTGGACTTTTATTTATTTTGTTTAAATTTGACATCCTAAAAACCAAGTAAAATTATTGATTCAACTAGTGTAGCAATGTTAGTAAGTAATTTTTTGAGTCACTTCAATAAGCTGTGAGAATAATCATCCCAAAGCATATCCAGTGCACAGAATACCGCATTCATGTTAATGTGCATTTTGTTCAGCCAGGATTGGAAAACAATTCTGTTTTCTTGTATTTCTTAATAAAGAACAGAAGCATGTGGTAAAAGAGATACAGATCAAAGACAGATTTCAGGCAGCAAAATGCAAAGAGAATGAGACAGGTATTGTGGTGGGTTTATATTTTCTTGAGAAAAGAATGTTCAGGCCTTTTTTTGTTGTGGTTGTCAAAAAAATAGCTTTGTACCACTTCTGTTTTACCAGCTGATATCTTCTGAGTACTCCTGGCTACTTCATACCTTTGGTATTGTCTTATAGTGTTGAACTATTAGTCTGCAGAAAAATAAACTATAAATTTGTTCAACTGCTGGGGTTTTAAGTGAATTTTTAATTTGGTGTCATGGTTGATGATGAGGTGTGAAGCGGAAAAGACATGGGTTGATTTTCAAATGCTGGCTTAGTAATATAAATAAAAATAATGAAAACTACGATTTTGATTTTCTAAGCTGATATAAATTTTACGTAGACACAAGTGAGAAAGAATACAAGTGCCAATAAATTATTTCTAATTTCACTGTTTTTACTATTTAAATATTTTGTTATTAAGATTGCTGTCTATGGCTTGTGCTACTCACTATAACTGACGTGAAATTGAATGCTTATAGGTATAAAAAAAATAATTTTATAAATGACGAGAAAAATACTTAGCAATGCTGTGTGACTACGGCAGACCTGTCATCGAAGGATCAGAAATACAAATAAATTTCTGGGTTCTCAAAGTTATGACAATTTTTCAATTCAAGTCTATTGTATTTGTGTTTTAGGGACTAGAAGACCATGTAAAGATGTCAGACCAGGATGTGGAAGTACACAAAGAAAAAAGAAGGTATAGTAGGGAAATTCTGGGATAAAATGTTTCTTTGACCAGAGTTAGAAAATACAAGGGGTTTTCTATGTAAATATTTTATATAGAATTATTTGAAATATGATATTGTACAGAAAGACATTTTCTAATTAGAAAACACTTCCAGATTAAAAATTTTATTTCATATCAGAATTAACCTCTACATTACCAATGGTAAGCATTTTTTATAATAGATAATTTTAAGAATGTTATTAAGGTTTCATATTGTTTTTTGCTGAAACAAACTGGAAAAAACTCTCTTTTTACAAGTTCTTTGCTCCCTCCTGAGAAGAAACTTTCAGTTGTGGGGACCTGGACCAAGTGGTTCTGTGCATTTTTCACCTAGCATTTAGATGGGAGAAGCATGAGACTAAAAAATTCATTTTGGTGTTAATCAAAATGAAACCAAACCCAAATCCATAATGAAAATCAGTGAATTAGACTTGATAATTTTTAGCCTCAGGACACAATGCAAATGAGTGGATAATATAAAGAACTAGAAAACAAACTAAAAATCAGTTTTTTCTCTGTCCATAGATTTTTGGCTGTGTTCATTTCAATCAGAACAGCTGAAAGGTTTTTGAATCAGAACAATAAGCACACTTCAGGCATGTGGCCCCCAAACGCTGACTTTCTGCTGTTGACAAGGATGTAAACAAGCTGCTTTTAGTAATGTTTTATCTATTGTTGGAATGAATAAAGCTGTGGTTGCAAACACAGCTGAAAGACAGGATGGATTTTAAATACTTCTGTTCCTGCTGAGCCATTACCAACACCTGCAGTTAAAATAATTATTTCAAATGTTTTTCTTTTTAAAAGAAGGAGTAGTTAGCAGTAGACCTGTCTTGTTATGGTACATTAACATCTGCACTTAATATGATTCCCCTTGATTGTAAACATCCTGAATTAAAGCTTGTTATCTCCTTTAGAAAGTATGTTTTATGACTTCACCTGTTTTGTACAGAGATAATTAAACATTTCACTGAAATACATGTTGGATAACTATAATGTTATTTTAGCCATCACAGAAATTACTGAATATTTTTATAGTGGTGTATTGTGAGTATTTAATTAAACCCTGTCCTAAAGTACAGCAAGCATAACCACTGAGGATAGTAAAATGGATTAGAGATTCTGAGATTGAAATGCAGATAAGAGCTTAATATAGGATTTGGCTTTATTTTCTTACAGAAAATGTTTTCTTAATCATAAAAAACAAACATTAAAACACATTAAATTCTAGGGGTAAATATGAAACCCAGAACAGGTGTGGAATTAACAGGCTAGATCTGTGTCTTGTTTTTACCTAGGGTTTGTACTCTAAATGATAATCAAACTACTCTTGGTTTATATCATCATCATCAAAAATCTAAAAAGGATGCATACTTTTTCTACAAAAAAATTCTCTAAAAATATTAGGAGTTGAAGAGTTCATTTTAGAATGTTACAACTTCAGGGTATTTTCATTTGTCCTGTCTTTTACCATGCGCTGTAACTCAACTAGATCAGAGCTGATCAAGCAAGCTCTTAGTTCAGTGATATTTTCCACCCACTGTAAGAATTCAGCTCAATCAGAGTAAGCTTTTAAAATAAATTGTTAATTTATGTATCAGAATAAGCTTTATTAGCTTGACATCTGGAGCAAAAGTATATGAAACCTTTGGTGACTCTTGGGCTAGAGCAATTTACATCAGATGAAGAAGCAGATCTACGTTGTCTCCTAGGTTTCATTACTGCTTAGTAGATTTCATCATACAAAACCATTGGTACTAATATTAGCTTAAGATAATCACAGAATCATAGAATGGTTTGGTTTGGAAGGGACCTTAGAGATCATCTGGTTCCAGCACCTTTCACTAGACCAGGCTGCTCAAAGCCCCATCCAACCTGACCTTGAACACTGTATTCCACCGTATCCTGGTGCTTATTCCCATTTCTGTAGTGTGGAATGTCACATCTTTTGACCACGTTTCTTGGTCAGAGTGTGAACAACATAACTGATCTGATGTTAAAACATTTTTTTACTTACATACTGCAGATACTCCAGTGGCTAAGAGACCACCACAAAATAAAAACAATCACCTAAAAAATTTTGGACTAGTGGCACAGAATGATCTTTTCCTCTAAAGAAACACCTAAAACTTCTCTCTTTTGGAAGGAAGAAGATGAAAGAATTGCTTTAGTTAAATTAATAGCTGCGTGGTTTTCTCCTCTGTGAAAATGATTTAGAAAAGTCCTCCAGCAGAGCATAGATAACTGTAAAAGAAATGAAATGGAGAAGGTCCTTTGAAAGTATTGCTGTCTGCCTATTTTTTTTTTTTTTTTATAGTGTTGTTTCTGGTAATAGGGGGTTTTGAAGGGATATCTGAGCAAGTTTCTTTTTAAAGCACGAAGCATTTCACTGATCTTCTTAGCATTATTAAATGTTCTGACCACTGTATTCTGGACTGCCATCTTCTCTTATTTAATCCTGCTTCATAGTCTTACATACATTAGACTAGATTGTTCAAGCTAGTCTTACCTTTGAAGGAGTTTTTAGTTTTCTTTAAGATCAGAGTGGTACTGCACAGTTGCTCCCAGAGACTTCTTGTGAGCAATGCCACACAAATCCCTTCCTCAGAGATTGAGGGCATCACCCCTATTATAAACTAGCTATTGTCAGGGTCCAAGGTTAGTTTCTATCACCTGTGGCTGGGTCTCCCACATCACAGTGTGAATGCAACATTGTCAAGACTTGGGGTAGATCTCTGCTTTTCATGTTTAATTTTGCTCTCTATTTTTCTTCCCTCTCAGTGAATTCTAATCTGGTTCTTTGAACACTGTGTGCCTCAGAGCTACCACTACAGGCACCCAAGCTCTCCCAGTGTCAGCTACAGAAAGGTCAATATTTTCTTCTAAAGGAAATAGCACAATGATGATAATAATTAGGTAGACTGTATTTCAGGGTTAAAGAAAAAAAAATTCTTGAACCACAGCTCTAATTTAAGGGCTGAAGCTGGCATTATTTTTCTTAGTTCTTTTAAAAACTGATTGGGTAATGGTGAAGTAGGTTATTAAAAGGAAGTATTTAAAGGTTCAAACCAGTAGGATTTATGTTCCCTCTACTGTGATATAAAGCATTTCTTTTTGATTTTAGGAACTGCTTCAGCCAATTGTCAGGTTGAGAATGTACTGGTTTTTGAGGAGCATTTCTGATACCTTATGTCAAAGGCAGCAGACATCGAACACTTTCTCCAGCTTATGTAATAGAGCTTTGCTCTTTAACTTACCTGTCATTCAACTGACGTGTGAAAGAACTTTGACACCTATTTTCTTCTATTAACACTTACTAAAAACAAACAAAATGGAAAAAAAGGAGGAAAAGAGAACGTTATGTTAAAATGTGTACTCTGTTACTCACTTGTGATTCTCTTGAAAAGACCTGTTTGTTTGTTTGTTTTTAATTCTTCTTAGAATAAAAGCACATACCAAAATTGCAGTATTTAAACCCCCACAAAATTTGTCATGAATAGCCAACATTTTTCAATATTTTTCATCAACTGTGTCTTTGTGGATTACTTTGAGGTATATCCTAAGATTATCCATATTGGTGTAGTTTTGTTGACTTAATAATGGGTAAAACCATATTTTATATTTATATACTAACACAGCTGAACACAGTGTACTTGAACTAGGCTCCAAAATTTCAGAATAAGGGCAGAATGAGATGGAAACAAACTTTAAAATATATGGGGATGCATGTGCCTTGCTTTACTGATATTTGTTAAAAGGAAATAGTCTTGTTTATTTTGAATTTAAACTTGCTAGCGATCTTCCAGAACTCTCAGTTGAGGAGTTTGAGAGAATTGATTGCTTTTAAGACAGCTGAGCAAAACTAAGGATTCTGATAATACTGAGTAATTTGAAAATGTTACCAATTCTTCTTATGTATGATAATTTTTTAGTTATCCATGCTATCAAAGAAGTGATATTTTATGGATATTTAATCCAGGTAATCACTGTGAAAGATTTATCATGAAATTTTTGTGCTGTTACAATGACATCTGTTTAACATCAAGTACAGAAAGTTGTTGTTCTGCTTCATGAACACTACAAAATTTTTTCTAAAGCCTTGGAAAAAAGGCAGAAAGATGTGATTATACATAATCCAATTGCATCTTAATCCCCAGCACCCTTGACTTTTATAGCATTGTTTTAATGAGATATTATTAGTAACTTCAGTACCTTTTAATTAGAATGTTGCTGTGATCCTTAAATCAGATAAAGGTTTTTCAACACAGCAGTAATGTTTATTTTATTTTATTTTTCTAATAAACAACCTTAAAACTTGACTTTGGATAAAGTGTTATAATGCCCCTAATACTATATACATAAAGTATCTTTTTTATGAAGAAGAGCTGCATGTAATTTTTTTTACTGAAGATATAGCATTGTTAGGAATACATATGTGTGTGTATATGTACGGCTGAGAGCAACTGAATCAGAGGCTAATTCCTAAAATCCAACCATTTTAATAAGTATGCAATTTTTATTAAAATTATACTCAGTGTATTTTTAAAATGTGATTAAAGGTTCACAATATATGTGATAGAATTTTACAGATATCTTAGAAACCAGACGACTCTGCTAAGTGTGCCCAGATGTCTCAAAAAAGAGGTGAGTGGTTGGGTATTATTGTGTCATTGATTACTGAAAGTACACTAATTGTTCCACTTGTTAGACTAAATTTTAAAGAGAAACAAGAAGTCCCTGTCCTGACCAAATAAAATTAATTCTTTATTTTGCACCATATTAAGAAGGCTAGAGATAAGACTTTCTGCTATCTGGAAATAAATTATTTTGTCATTGCTTAGTACTTTGTCTAGCAGAATGTATGCCACCCTGGCTGATAGCCCCAGTCTTCACCACTCCTTTATTATTACAGTTTGTCATAGACCTATACTCATTCCTTCATTTGCCCTTATTGAACCTGCTCTGTGCAGAGACCTCTACCAAAAGGCTCAATATGACAATACATGGCTACCACACTCGAGTCAGCAATACCCTTGAATTTTCTGACTTGCAGTTTTTTGGCCCGTTCTGTACAGATTCATGTAAACTTTGTAGATGTCAAGAACAGTATGTAGGAGAAATTGTGTGCCCTGTTTTGTAATGCATTTTTTCTGGTTGCAAATATTGAAGTAAAGACAAGAAACACTATGAATTTTAATTTCTTTCTGTTCTAGTTCTTTTCTGTTCAGACATATGGAGTAGATAATTGAATTTCTGATTCTGCAAGTTTCTCTTGTCATCACTTGAAAAAGCTTTTAGTAATGGAAAAGCCCTTTTAGCTGTAGGACATTCTGCTGACATCTTTACCTAAGCAAGATTCTGTTGATTGCATGCACTTCCCAAATATTCTTGCAAACTGACAATAAATTTTTAGTGCAATGAGATTATGTTAGTTCCCAGGAGACAGTAAAGCATGTGCAGAATTTTTTTTTTTGTACTGTGAGAAGCAGTGACCAGTGTTTCAAGATCCCAGATAAAATTTGGATTTTCCATGGAGAAGAAAAAATGACCGAGGAATAGTCGGGGGGTTTGCCTTCTATTTAGCATTAACCTATGAAAAGGAGACATCTGAACAATCTATCAGGCAAGTATTTTGCAGTTCATGGGCAATATTCACTTCAATAGTGAATAGTGTTTCCCAAAGGTTTAGGAAGGTCAAGCATTAGCTCTCGGTTATGAAAGCTGATGAAGGATGTTGGGCCATGTTGAAGACCTAGTTTACATCCAGAAAAATTTGCAGTAATTAAGGTTATATTGACATGCAGATATACAGGATACACAAAATACTCTTACATTTTGTAACAAATTACAATTTTGTAACAAATCCACTTCCAACAGTAAAAATATTAAAAGGTTTACAAATATCATTGTAGTTCAACAAAATAATTTATTTTATAATTTTACTGGGGAGGTGAGATGACTGTGTACAAGCACCATACTGTTAGGTTTCTTTTTGCTTAGTGTCCTAAACTTTTACTGACCAACTGGATCTTCAAATTTAATTAATTCCAGTGCACTCTTTAATAGGTATATTTAAATTCTTTGGCAAAATTTTAATGGGATATTATTATCAGCTTCAGAACTGTCTGATTATAATGTCCTCAAATCAAAAAGGTTTGAACACAAAAATGTTTACTTTCTGTGTTATTTTTTGATAAACTCAAATCGTGGCTTTAGAAAAATTGCTAGACTGCCTTTAGTATTATAAAGTGTCTTTTAATAAAGAATAGGTACATATATTTTTTTCCTTAAGATATAGCTTTGTTGTGAATATATATGTGTAACTGTTATGTGTGTATTTATGTATGACAGAACCAACATCCCTACTATCAGAGCGTTAACTCTGTATTAAGTGAACTGGTTGTCAGACTTGTTTTGGTTGGTGTGTTTTGGCCTGGTTGGAGTTTAGGTTTTGCTTGCTTAGTTGTAACAATAATTGTTTAATGACTGGGTGGCTACTATCTAGTTTCAGTTCTCTTTACCTTTGTATAACTGTGTGGAATAATTCTTATAATTTATAGTTTTGGTGCTAGCAGACATAATAAGTCGTTGTGCTCTGTAAGAGTGAATAATTTCTGCAGTATAATGGTGATGTAGTGTAAAGGAGTTACAGGGTTGTGTTGACAGCAGGGACCTTGTAGGTGTGGGCATAGGCTGATAAACAGGAGTTCCGTGAATGTCCACCAGTGGTCAGTTACTAAAAGGAACACAAACTTAGGAACTGGACACAGCTAATTTTTGGGTAACAGAAAGGGTGAATAATAATTGTCTAACATGTACAATGCATCCTATAAAGCAAAGTTGTTTGTAACATGAAGTTATGGACCAACAAAACAAGATCAAGGTCTAAAATGTGTTAAGACCTCTTAGAAGAGTGTGCCCAAGCACACACAGGAGTAAGGAGAAAGGGAAAACTGTCAATAGCAACATCCTGTGCTTCGGTCATTATCATCATGCTTTCCTGCTGAAGACTTCAGGGTTCTGCCATATTTCCAAACATTTTCCCATTTGACAGAATCTGTTGATCTTAAGACCAAGGAGCAGTGGAAGGGGGAAGATAACACCAGAAAAAAAAAGGTATGGAATGGGAGATTTTGCTGGATAACAGCTTTCAACTCTCATACCATTAAGCAACTCCTTTCTCATTTGGAGTGTGTTCCTATCTCTGTAACCAGACTAATGGTTGTTTGTTGCATTTTGGCTGTGCTGTAAGAATTTTTTAATTACACTAAATTTAATTAAATTCTTTGCTTGATGTTTTATCCATAACAAGTTCTTGAGTTTAATGAGACTTAAGAAAGTTGAGTTGTTTTGCACCTACATTAGAGGGATGTAAAATGCTAGTGCAAAGTACTTTTACCATGAGTTTGGACCAAACAAAATAGATTATTCAATCTTTTTGCTGAGAAGGTATGATGACTATGTACTGGCATCATCCTATTAAGTTCCTTTCTGATAGTTTCCTGAACTTGTGCTTACACACTTGATTTTAAAACTTAATTAATGCAAGTGCGTTCTTTGATAGGTACACTTAAATTCTTTGGCTTTTGGAGTTATTGCTATGCTAGCAAATGTAGAGAAGTCTAGAAGTCTTGCTAAATTGATTTTGATTTAGCAGTTTTCTCTGTTATCCTGCCAACTTCTGTGAATAACAACAGATTATCTCTTCCTGTTACAACAGCAATCACTCTTTTATTTATGTTCCTGCCTCTTCTGAAGAGCAATTAATAAAGCTTAAATAAAACCTGCATAAGCTAATCCAAAGGTCACGAGCATGGATAAACAAACAAAAAAATCAAACCAACCAACCAAAAAAAACATAAACAAAAGGCAGTTTGCTTATATCTGAGTAAATATATACAGAAGTACAAAGTGTGTGTGGGGGTTTATCAAGCTGCCAAGGTCTTCAGTTTGTTACATTTTATTAATCTGAAAGCAGGTAATATAAGTTATTTATTATGTGACATGATGTGGTGTCCCCAGGTTTCATGAACATTTGAGAATATTATGAAAAGAAGACCTGTGGTTGCTGGGTATGGACAATACCTAAATTTATATTTGCAGAAATTTATGGTTTATTAATTCCACATCAAAATCTCTGTGCCATGGTTAAAGTCGACACACATATTCACACTAATTGCTCCAGCACTAAACCTAGGTGCAAAACAACATTTCTATAAAATTGTATAAGTAATAGATAGAGATCTGTATAGGAAATGGAAAAGTGTCTAGGAAAATATATATATGTTTTGAATTTTTAATAAATTAAATAAATCAGATTTGATAATGGCTTTATTTAGCAATTGATACAAGTTTTTAGAAAATATTAAACAGTGAAATAAGGGAAAATATTTAAATTTTCATTAACAAGAAAAATTTTTTTAAACAAAGAATGAGAATTTCCTCTTAGGAAATTCAGGAAAAAAACCTGCTGTTTTCAGTGTTGTGACAAATGGAAAATCTTTTGCTGTTGGTTATGTTAGTGGTGGATCATGTTTACCATTGCAGTAAAATGGTTCAAGCTTCTAGCTTGAATTTATTTGATGTTGTCTTTCTGAGATGAGACATTTGTGTGTCTACATACCACATTAAAAAACTTTTTGTTTGATGAGAGAACAAACTGTCTTTTGCTGTAAAGTTTGCAAAGTCCTCTCGTATACTTTTCAATCTCTGAATTTTTCACAGCTTTTCAATATTTTTAAAATAATGACAGATAGGATACAATATTCCAATATCTATCTCCTCAGCCTCCTACATGGGAGTAAAGTCTCATCTATTTAGGTACTAACTAGTTGCTTATTCATGTACTGGTGACTTGTGTTAAGGTCTTGGTTGCAAGGTCACAATTTGAGATCACAGTTACCACAGACTCCAAATCCTGGAATTACTTCATCAGGATATAGTCCCTCCATTCCTACCTGTAAAGGTACAACTTCCATACTTTTTAAGGAGGATTTTTGACCTTAACATGGCCTTTAGTGTATAATTACATCTACTATGAATCTGTGTAGTTTTCTATTTCAGATTTCACACACACTTCATTATGAAGTCAATTTTTTTGTGTGTCAAGGTATATTAATTAATGTCTTATTCCAGGATTGTATCAGTGCAATATCTGGCAATTAGGAAATATCAGGAAGGGGAAATATCCTTTGTGACCTTGAGTAGCTCATTAGTCATTGTTCTTTAATACTTTATACGGTTTTGTGGGATAGTTTTGGACTTTAACATACTCAAAATTTCATTTTGCTGCACATCTTACTGTGTATAAAATGTGCAGCATTTTACTGCCCATCTTACTGTGTATACTGTATATAAAAAAATAATTTTTTTATTTCACATTTTAGAACTCTCCTACATTTGCTCATTTTCTATGACTCTCTGTATCCTGATCTTCAAAAAATGTGCATCTAGGCTAAATGTTTTCACATTGTGAGTAGTTCCTTTAGTATGCTTGCCGTCTGCTGACCTTACATGGTGGTAGATTTGGCTAAACAAGTGTATAACTGAAGATGCATAAAGGAGAATTTTCTTAAGTGTTCCAAAGTCTTCATTTTATTAATCTTTTCTGCTCAGAGTGGATCTATAAAAGGTGGTTTGTATCTCATGAACTTAAAGAGCTTTCATTAATTTTACTTTTCTTGTACACAAACAATGTAACAGCAGAGCTGAGTGACTGAAAGAGATTATAGTTCTGAACTCATTGCCTTTGCAATTAAGCTTCTTGAAGTAGTTTTCAGTTCTGTTAAAATTTTAAAGATTATGACAGACTGCCTGGAGCATGATGACGGGCCTATTATTGCAATTTGCAAAGGATCCCCCTAAAAGGTACATTTGGAAAATTAAAATATGGTTTACATAGTACAATATCATTGCATCAACACTTTCAAGTGACATATCCGTTATTCATGGGTACCTACAGCAGAAATAGAAGAATGTTTTATACAAACATTACAATGGAGGCTCTTTAAAATATACAGAGGTAATACTTTGCAGCTATATTCTCAGTATATCAGTATAGGTAATATTCATAGATGAACACTTGTTTTCTAGTGATCTGGATATGAGTAATGAAGAACCATGACAACATGTGCTCCACCTTGGGGTCCTACCTCCAAGGTGAGCTTCCTAATATCCATACTGCAGTGTCTGAATCACACTCGTGTCTTGTCCAGTGAATATTTTAAGCAGTTACATTGAACATTGACCATGAAGAACATTTAACTAGAATCCCCTTGGCAGAATCACTGTCTCTAAATTAGACAGAGAAATTATTTTAATTGAGGTCTCAAAGATAACATATATCATATGTGATTTAAAGTACATCCTAAACTAAGAAAAGTGAAATACTGCTTTTCATCTCAGGTTTTATGAACCTGTTATTTATTTAGATTTAACATTGAAACAAAGTGAACATTTTATATTGGAAAATGATAAAGAAGTGTCTAGTCTAACTAAAACATAAATTAATTAACTTTTACCTGGCTGTCAAATAAAAAAAAGTCATTTATCTGCACATATGATTTTGAACTATGTCCAGTGTGTTCATGCACAGTCCATATTGTCCATGGCTGCTTGTATAAGGAGAACAGTAGTAATTGACCACTTCATCATTCAGAAGAAAGACTGCTGAAGTTGCCATAATAGATTATGATTGTTGAGAGTGTTGATGTGAACACTGGTTGGTCAAAAAAAACCTCAAAGAACAACATTGTTGACTTGCAATGTATCACTGATGATGTGGATCTATTGTAAATTACAGGTTTTGAGGTTCATTCACTGATTAAAAGGTAATGTGGGACTGTAAAGGGGATTTATATATTTCACAATTTATTGTTTTTTGTAATTGTAATTAACAATTAAATTACTAATCTAATTAGTTCCATATACTTCTGTGCTTTAGTAAGGTTGTTAAAGGTACACTTCTTAGTGTTTCAGTATTCTTTTAAAAATATCTTTAATGAGGTCTTCATGATGAATGGAAGGTCTTCTAAAATTTCAAGTATCAGTATTCTACCAAATAAGAGCTACCATCTACATTTTCTTTCTTGTTCCAAACAGACAGGATGACACCAGCTGTTGCAGGAAAACACTGTTCAGTTCATGCAGTTTAAATCAAATAATTATCAAAGGGTTTTATTGATTCATCAATGACATATAGTTAATCAACCACTATATATTCAGATTCAATATCAGCAGTGTAGAAGATAAATGAAAATACTTGCAAACTATTAAAAAGCATAACACTAAAATCTTGTAAACAACCCTTCCTTTCCTCCATCATCATCAGAATCGGCTACCAGCACACTCACCCCATAGAGTGGGTGCCTTCTTCCCTGGCTTGCTTGGAAGGGTGGGTGCTCCTCCCCACCCAAGTCACCCTCCACAGGAACACCTGGGCTGTGTCCCTGCATGCTGCTCCTGCTCCATCACTTCCCTGGCTTGGAGCTGGCTGCTGCCAGTGTTCTACTGGGAGGCTTCTCAGCCTGGCTCTACAGGGTGACAGTGAGGGTGCTACATCACTCCTCCAGTTTCCACTCTAAGGTCTCCTTCTACTGTTACAAATTTTCATATTTCATGCTTTTTTTAAAGCTGACTTCTTTTTGATTTCAAAAGTCTCTGTGAAGTTCTCCAGTTATGTTTTAATCCAACTGATGGTTCTTTAGATTGATCAAAATTGAAAAAATGAAGTCTCAGACACTGTGATGTGCTCTGTTTATGTAGTCAGCTCACACTCATGTTTCTACCCAAGCAACTGGTCTTATCTGAACTGTACAAAATAGGTTTGGGCTGTGCAGGAGCTTCCATGGTCAGTTAATGTATAGAATCAAGACAAAATACTCATGTGTGTAGGACAAGGATAAATTGTCCCCATCGGAGCAACATGGCAGAATTGATTTATCCGTTTTAGTGAGCATTAACTGAGAGGCCTTCAAGTGTGAAAGCAGTGTTGTGCAAATTAAAAAAGATTGTTACCTGCAAAAAAAAAAAAAAAAAGGTGAGGATCAAGAAATCTCCTAAAATAACAACTGATAAAAACAAATGTGATTTGACAGAATCACTTATCATCTTCTTGAAGTGGTTATAGTTTCTATTGATTATAATGAAAGAAAAATGGAAGATTTACATTATTATTTGTATGGAAATTGTCTTGCGCTTATGAAGTGAAAACAAAGCTTTGTCATTGCATGAAGTGACTACCACTCTAGCCTGTCATCTGTGTTTCTTTTCATTTCCAGTATTTAATATTTTCTAGCAATTGTTTTAATAAAAGATTGTTTTTTTTTTTCTTTTTAAAGCAATCAAGACTTTTATGTAGAACTCCTTTCATTTTGACAGGGAAATATTTTGTGAAGTACAAGACAATAAGGAAAGATCAGCAGTGGAGTTATGTTTGTATTCAGAATTTAAGAAAGCAATTTTTTCATTATTATACTGGAAGAACTAGAACTAGAACTGGACTACAATTTTTGACAGAATGTTTTGACATCAGAAAAGTTTAATTTGTGCATTTTTTTCCACATGCGTATATTTTAATTTAAAAAATAAATTTAGTGGAACTGGAATCTCATGACAAGGATGAAATTACTTGTAAAATATTTGACGTATATCCATGTCAGTGTTACCTGTTGGTCACATAAGTCCTAAACACTCATTCTCCTTTATCCAGTGTAATGACCATCATACAGTGTCTATGACTGTCCAGTTTAACTGGCTATGTGTAACCATCCCATACACACTGTACTTACTTTGTAGTTGTGTAGTGTTGCAGAGGCTGGAGGAAAACAGATCAAGACAACCTTTGGAAGGATCAGAAACAAACAACTTGGGAGGAGTGGGAAGGAGAACAGTTTTGTGGCCAGTAATGTCCTCCCCAAGCACACTGCATGTGCTCTGCACTGTTGTTGGGGGGCTGGTTTCCATGTTACATCCCCCTTGCCCTTGTGAAAGCTGCAACTGACTGTATCACTGCGTACACACCTCAGGAAATTAAGTATTAATAAATAAGATGAACCTGATGCTGCTTCTTTCTAAATGCCGGGACAGGCACCGCTAATTGTATTTTGTTTCTAAGAATTAAAATTAGAAGCAGCATTACAAATTAAAAAAACATAATGGGACCTTTCAACTACTTTGGAGTTATACTTCTGGAAGAAATGTTATACATGAATAACTGAGATACTGATTTGATAACAACTTCAATGTGTTGAAAAGCAAAGGAATTTGGGAAAAAGGGAAAAATGTTTTCTAAATGTTGCTTGATTGAAACAGGACAAACTAAATATAATAATATTTATTCTAAGAATTACAAAATTGTAGGAGTATGCTTTTCTTAACCCATGAAACTTTTTTTTTCTTTGTGAAGAGAAAAACTACTTTCTCATTTTAAAGTGATAATTCTTATTTCTTGTTTTTAAAAGATTAGTTGATTCAAATAAGAATCTGAATTCTGGTGATGTAATTAAGTCAGAACAATGTAGCCACGTGTTTGAAATTTTCTTTTAGCTGTAAGGGAACTGTTTCATCATTCCAGAAGGGGATAACGTTGCTAGTTTGTTTCTTATGTATCTTGATTTAAATATATACATATGTTGTCTGTACATGTAACTTTTGAGTTATCCAAATTTTATGATCAAGAAAACTTTCCTTTGGATGGGAAATCATTTGGATCCCCTTTGCTCCTATTACATTCAACCCTTACTTTTTTGTTTATATTTTAAATAACTCCAATGCAATTGCTTATTCCTGAATGTGCTGAGTTGGCTTTGGGTAATGGGTAAACTCCCACTCAGACACTTGCTCACTTCCCTTGTTTGCAGGTGACTGAGTGACCCAGAGCAGCCTTCAACTTCCTCCCACAGGGATCATCCCTGCAGCCTCCATGCTACCAAACCTTAAAGTCCCATGCCCAATATCTTCTAAGTTATGAGAAAATTTTGTACCCGATTCTGCACAATACCCGTTGATACAAAGGAAGAATAATCAAATATGGTGGATGAACACATTGAGTAGTATGTTTATGATAAATCAGTGCAAATGCACAGAAAAGATTACTGCCAGACATAATTCTTTGTGCCAAATTGCTTGTAGATTTTTTTTTTTTTGTACTTTGCTTGTAGATTTTATGTATTTTCATGCAGGGTAATAGCTGGAAAGAATTTCACATCATCAGAAACTTCAGAGTAGGCTAATGAATTATTGTGCTTCTTATTCCAAGAAAATTAATAAAATCCAACAGCATCCTTTATCTCTAAAATTCAGGAGTCAATAATTATCCATTATATCAGTGACACTGACAAGTAAATCTCAGTCCAGACTTTAGTAACCACTCAAAAAGAGTCCTGATTATGTTCCTACATGTGTATTCTCTTCCCTCTTTCACACTTATTAAATCTGGGTATATCTGACTATTCCTCTGCATTTGTGGTAATGAAATTTACAGGGTGACTTTGTACTTTATCCATTGTAGAAGGCTGACATGTGAGAAGATGACAGAAAAAATGTAGAGCATGTATATACTAAGTCATGTTTTCAGAGCAATGAAAATGGAACATACATGAGGCTATAAATGAACCGGCTGCCCCAACTCCTAACATTTGGAGAGAGATCCTTCAAAAGCAAAAATTGACTTTCATGCAGGATATGTTTCCAATTTTCAATGTATGTCAGAAATGTTCCTTTTAAAATATTGCTTGAGATAGCTAAAAGTCTGCAAAAAAGCTGCGGGAACAAAGCTATCAAAATGTCTTTCTCTCTCACTCATAAAAGTGAAATAAAGCTGGACTGTGCTACCTTCAATGAATGGGAGGAACTGTATTTCAGGGAGTTAGTGAAAGGCTTAGAAGAGGGTTAAGGAAAGCAAGGCCTGGACATAGCTGTTTTCACATTTTGGATAATTGCTTTGGTACTAAGTTACAGTCTGACTTCTCCCACCCTCACAAGCCCTAGACACGTGTATGCCAGGGCACAGGCTGTCTGGCTTAAAACCTGTCCTGTCTCTGACTGGCCCATGCTGTGTCCTTTCTTCTGCAGGGATGGAAATGGCAGAGATGTGACAAGGTAACTGACCATTGTCACCTCATTCTGAAATCACAGTGAAGGTCACACGTCTGCAGTCTTCTCTGTGATATAGCTGGTGTCAACATTTCTTCTCACCGCTGGTTTATCTCATTTAAAACTGCAGTGCCTGGCCTCCCTGAGGACTTGCAGCAAGGTAGCAAATGCGTGTATTACAGGATAATCTTGCTTTTTTTTTTGACAGCAGAGACAAAGCTTGGGAAGTATCTATTTAAGGGAGTAGAAGGCATTTGAACTTCTGTCCTTTCTGAGAGGTTTTACTAAAGTAGAGGATCATTCATTTTGTAGCCAGCTTTGAGAATCCTATGGTAAAGGCTGTCAGGAAGTTACTTTTCAGTTAGTGGTCAAACTCTTTCTTGCAGTGAATCTGGCTCTGTAATAAGAAAATATTCTATCCATATAGCTTGCTCTTTCTTTTACAAAAAATATTTACAGATGAGAGTCTTTTTTCCTTCAGAACAAATATGTTCTTTCCACTATATGTTCAATTGAACTGATAAACTACAAAGATGCATCACAATTTTTGAGGAAAAAGATTATGACTATCATTCTTTCAAACTTGGGAAAGGGAAAAAATGTTTAACTGTGAATTTGAGCAGGATTTTTTCCAAGGAGTTTCTGAGTGCCTTGTGAAAACATGAACTACTCTTTTGTTTTACTCAAGGATGGATATGCCAATAGGCTAATATGTAACAGGATAGAAAAAGATTCAAACCACGTGAATATTTATTCATTCCTGTTAACAAAACTGACACTCATGTTACATCTTATCATGACATACATGAGACAAAGTACAATATCTTAAAACTCAGCTCAAAGCAGCATGTCATGTACCACAACAAATGTAAGGAGACACTGTTTGGCTTTGGATGGGGGGTAAAAGTCACCACTGTGTCTAGACTTTCTTCTGTAAGAAATGCCTTACTCCCAACATTTGAAATGTATTGAAAGTTGCATGGTGTGATTCTTGCAGTGGCCCTGTGCAGGGCCAGGAGCTGGAATCAATGATCCTTGTAGGTCCTTTCTTACTCAGGATATTCTATGATTCTATGATCTTAACTTTATGATATAATAGAGGGTAGTCCAAACTTATGAATCTGTACTGAGAGTAGAAAGTGACACCTTTCACCTTAGTATAGTTCAATACAACAAAAATGCACTTTGTTAGAAGGATATATTCAAAGGAATAGGTGTGTATTCAGTGAATAGTTTACTCTAATTCCCAGGGGAAATTATAGGCCTCATTGCACATTTGTACTTTGGAATGTTCTTTTGGTTTTTTTTTAATTATTATTTTTTTATTATTAGTTATTTTCCTAAATCATAAATTTAAACTTTTTAAGTCTTCAGTTTCTATTCAGGAAAGAACACAAGCATACCCTTCGAGGATGTGCTTACATCTCATTTGCTTTACTGTTGGTAGAGGCTCTGCTTAATCTACCTGCTGAACAGAAGACCTCTTTATGAACTGCTTTTGTACTACTGCTATAAGCGTGCAGGTGACTATCATGTTTGATAAATGACTCAACATGGTGTCTTAAAGATGGATTCCTATAATTTCTGGCAAGCTGAAGCCATATAGATCCTTGGGATTAACACAGTTCTGCAGAATTACTGTCAGAGTTTAAGAGGATTACTTTTTCTCAATGATGTGTCTTTCCCCCTTCCAGATACTGCAGTATGCTCTGTGAAAGTAGGTACCTATTTTAAAGGGTACCTTTGGACTGCATTCAACCCAATAATTCTAGGGCAAAGGAGTTTTTTTTTCTTAAGAAGACAATAATGATTGAGAAAAAAGATCTTGCAAATCTTTACTTTTCAATAATTTCCACATAGTTTTTCTGTATAAATGTTAGAGGTACTATTCCTTCAATTCACTTCAATAAAGAGTGAAATTAAGTAGATGATAGCTAGTTTTGATCTTTAGATATTTGTTTAAAATTAAGACTTTCTGTTCAATTCAGTGATGCTCTCATACTGGCTGTATATCCTGGGATTATTCCTCTCATTGTTTCACTCTTTGATGTGAAACAATCCCAAGAACTTCAAAAACTGCATGAGAACTGTATCCCTATGCCATTAGTGATACATCTTTTCTCCAAAACAGCTCCCAAGTCTTTTGTGAGTATTTAGAAATGTTTTTGGTTGAAGGTAATTATTCTGTATTTCTAGGTCATAGTTTCCTATAATGAAAAGGGAGTAGAGAAGGCCTTGAGACTATTGCCAGTAAGAAATACATTCAAGCAACATCTACCAAATGTTGAACATTTGTTCTATACATAATTAGTAGAAGGGAGAGGAAAAGGACAATGACAATTTTCTCTGAGTGTGGATTACTTACAGACATTCTGTTTCCTAATACCAGGGTCTTGTGGTAGCTCCTTTTTTTTTTTTTTTTTTTTTTTTTTTATTACCCCACAGCTATTCATTAGCTGACGTGCCAATGTCTGTCACAATTTCTCCTGTGGGACAATGGTGTCTTAATATTTTAGCAACAGCACAGCGATGTAATTATCTGTAAATAATTTAGCATGTGTTTCATCCATGTGGAAGCTATCCAATCAGTCAAAGCAAAAATCTCATAACATTTCCTATCAAAGTTTGAGCATTCTACAATATGCTTTTTGTCATCTTTGGCTTCTCAAAATCATTCATTAGGTATTTTCTTCCACAAATATTTGGAACATCAAAACTATCTTAAATTGCTGGGGATAAATTCATGATGTGAGAAATTTGGGAGCTTGCACCCATATACTCCATAACTGAACATTGTGGGCCTTGTTGATATTTATTTCTTGTATTCAGGAATAACATAGACAATTTTAATTAAAATTTTAAAAGACAAGACTATTAATTATGCTGGTTATATATTTTCTTCTCTCTGATTAAGCAATCATTCAAAAATTATTTTTTATCAGTTTCTTCAGTTTCTTGTTATTTTCCTTCCTTAGCATATTACCATATTAGTTTCTTAAAATGAAAATGGGAAGACAAAATAAAACATTATTCACCACATGGGCATTCAGAGGGAAAGGGATTTAGTTCAAGTGACATCAAGTTCCATGGGATTCAAAAGAGCCAGATCAGATCTGTGCTGAACATTAGTTCTAGTTTATTCACGCTTGTTATCTGCTTATGATTTACCTAGCTTCTAAAATATTCTGCCTAAAAATAAGTGAGTGCATGTAATAATCCCAATAATGTAATAATCCCAAAATAACTCCAAGGAATGTAAAGGCATTATTCCTGTTTGGAAGACTTGCATGCATGTGGTTCTTTCTAGGACCAAGGTCAGGAAAACATTTTGAATGGAGGCCGTGTCTTATATGCAAAGAGTTTGACATTCTCTGGACTACATATATGCATATATGTATATAAGTGATATATTTGACAAAGTTTCCCATATGAGAAGTTTCCCATATGTATAATTTTTAGCTAGAAGATGAACTGGCTTCAGATGTTTTGAATGTTTAATTATCTCTTAAGCTTGTGAATGATTGTGTCTTTACCCGAGTATGTGTATGTTTGGGACAATTTATGGGTAATCTTACTTTGCACTGCAACCTCAAAAGTCTTCCTGTGATTTTGAAGTCAGAATAATGTGAAGAATAGTCTCTTTAGTCCTCAGGGTGAAAATCTGTCTCTGTGTACATGGCTATAAGAAGGACACTCACTACCTAGAATTGACATAAGCCGTGTAAATTTATGCTTAGGAGGGATATACTTGACACAGCTTAAGTTCTAGATACTTTTGGCTGAAGATAAATGATTCTTTAAGATATAGATATAAAAGACATATCAGCATGTTTAAATTTGTGAATTCCACTTACAACCAGAGACGTGGGAAAAATTAGCATAAAATATTTGTCTACAATCTCTATTTTGCAACTTGGCTCTATCAAAAGTGTAAAGTATTTGAAATCAAGGGGTTTTTTACTAATAAGTGACCACTGTTACTAGTTATTTAATGAGTTTCTTCTCCTTTGGTACTGTTGCTCTGGAAAAAATAATTATGTCCTTTGAGCAACCAAATGGAAAATATATTGAACTGTTGAAATGTATCAAGTTCTATGATACAATTTACAATGAGTGTAAAACATTGAAAGATAGAAGGCCAAACTCTGAGGTTTTGTTAATATTATAATGGAGCCTCAGTAATGTGAATCCATCTAACTCTCAAGTGTCAGCTCCTAAAAAGCTAATGGAGCAGCAGCAGTAAGGATTCAAAGAGCTATGAATGTAGTACTGCAGGTCACACTGGAGATTTGAAGACATAGCTTTTGTGCAGGATATGTTTTAGACATATTTGAATAATATTTGCAAATAATATATGACATAATTTTTTCCCAATGAATCATCAAATGCATTATTAATAACCATGTATTATTTAATCAACTTTTTAGAAGCTCAAATAATTTTACGTAAATAGATTTCTCCAGATTTTTTTCCCCTTTTTTCTGTATTTTGTCCCTTAGTTAAGACAACTCCCACTAAATTTTGTTTTACCAAATGAAGGATTCAGTTAAATTTTTTCATTATACTGTTAATATGCTTTTCTAATATCCCCATGGGACATCACTGTAGTGTTGTTAGTGTGCTGTATATTCACACCTGAGCTTAATTTACAATAATGTGATGAAGGAAAATGCGTAGTGAGTATATATGATTTTTTCACTGAGATTTTAAATTTAAACCAATGATATTCTTTCTAGTTCCCCTGGATTCATCAAAATTTTAATTTTCATCTAATTTTCATTAGAAATATGCTTTAGTTTAACTGTCAAGTTAGGTATAATTGGAATGGAAAGCTGACTGCGGAGTTAAATATTTTTTTCCTTATTTTACTATATCAACTCACAATACTTAGTAGCAGGTAGTCTCCAATAAAAAAAAAGTTAATGTTACTGAAGTATGCAGCATTTAGATATATACACCTTGATCTGGGTGTTTTATGGATATATAGATATATGACCTATCGTGATCAATGTAGAACATTGGCTATTTATATTTTTTTTTAATTTGGGCAGCATCTCCTCCTGTCTATTAAGATTATAAGCATTTGAGTCCAGAGTACATATTTTCTTCATGTGTGAGTACACTGACAAGCGCAGTGAAGCCCTGATAACTGATAGGTCCCAATAATCTTATCTAATTGACATCTTAGACATTTTTTAGTTTTCAAATTGCCAGCTGCATTGGCAAAGAGTTGCTAAATTATAATATGCAAAACTTGTTTCCAGAGCTCAGATGAAATAAATAGTCTATACTCTGGAATACAATCTGTGAGGAGTAAAGTCTTACTAAATCATGGATTGGTGAAACATTGGCGGTGTTCTAAGCATTGGATGGGGAACAAATAACAGGTGGAGCCATGCCATCATACAACTATTTCTGCAATTGTATTGCCTTTTTTAAAGAATATCTCTGAAGAAAAACAATCCTCATCAATCCATTCAGCATTATTAAGAGGAGGATTTCCTTTCTGTTGAAAAGATTATATTTAATGCAACAAAAAAAGCATTCAGCAGTGAAGTGAGATTCAACTGGAAAAGTATATTTGAAAATTCCATTCTGAGCAAATAGTAACTGCAAAAAAATCTCAGAAAATGACATAAATGACATTTATTGTGAATAAAATATACTATCAGAAACTGATTAAAATAGAAAGAGTAGTATAACATGAAACTGATCAGAATTATGTATGTCTAGTTAGATTGAAATGAAAAGGTCACTCTCTCTTTGCTTACTTACTTTAATTTGTAAAGATAGGAGTACAATTTCTGAATATGTTAAATAGGGTGATGTCACTAAAGTTATAAAACAAAAAAATCAATAAAATAACTGAAAATAAAACATGGTGTCAGTCAAAGTAAACAACATTATTAAAAGTGTAACAGCAAGTTTTCCTGGTGAGAAGTATAGATTGAAATACAGTAAAAGATCTATTGGACTATATCAGATCACTTTCGGGACTTGGAAAAAAAAAAAGAAATTACACAAGAATGGAAAAGATCTCGATGCAAGGTAAGAAATCAAGAATAGTAGACTAATCAGATGTGATAAATCATGAGAAATGGTTTCAAGCAATAAAATTAATAAGAAAGGTTGTATAAATAAATTGAAAGAATTACTCATCAGAACGGAAAAACAAATAGTAGACAAGACAGTGGAGGCAGATGTATAGAGTTCTTTTTCTTAAGTATTTGTAAAAAAAAATCCATGGTGATTGCTTCTTAAAATAGTACTTTTGAAGGTTGTAGGACATATAATAGAAAAGGCATGGGTTAAATGAATGTAATAAGTCAAATCATTAGACAGTTTATGAGACACTACTTAGGGTGACTTTCAGTAGTGGGATTTTGGGTCAGGTTGATTTTGAATTGATCACAAGTAGGAAAATGACTTGATCTTGTCATGTCTGATGCTATGTCCCGAGGCAAGAAACATGACTTAGTAAATGAGCTGCCAAAATTTCCACCAGCAGTAGTTTCCTTTCAGTATTTGGATTTATTATTCCTTTTGACTGTAACACATAGAAGCTCTCCTAGGGAAATAAGTTCTCCTAGATGAAGTCTTGTTGGCTCTTCCCTCTCACAGTATTTGGTTTGTAATATCATAGTGCCATGATATGGAGACCTCTTGATAGCGAGTATTTGTTAAAGGTAATAGCTATATCTAAGAACTGAAACAAATCTCTGAATAGGACACCTGGATCCTAGTTTCAGGTTATGACCTGGGGAATAAAGGACTATTAGTCAGATAAAAGCCCAGAGTATGGAAAATCTGGTTTATGGTGAGTGAAGAAATAGATCAAATCTAGACAAATGAAGTAAGATGGCAAAATTCCCCCATATCCTCTTGAATTTAATTTGAATCTTATTATGTTCTCATACTGTAAAATTCTCTGTCATATTTGAATGACAGCTATAAGCAGTGTAATAACACACCTGTGTTACTTCATCCACTCCCTAAAAAATGAAAAAAGAAAAATATTTATGCTTTGAAATGTGCTTATTGTAGTATTTCTATACATATGTCGTACAAGAGAAAAATTCTAATTGTTCACAGCCATAAACTGATACCTCAGAAGAACTATGGAAAGAACTAATGATCAAAGAATATATTGGGAGAAGATTTCTTGTGTATGTCCACTATCCTAAGCTGTGCTTGCAGACTAAAGGCACAGTTCTATTATACTAATGCAATAAACTATGTATTAATGAAGTTTCCTCTTTACTGCAGTCACATGTAGATCTTATGATCAAATTTCAGAAAGAAATCTACCTTATAATGGGTTCATTCTGGACATTGTACATATATTAATTTTTAATTAGTGATAATTATGCCTCTTCTTCAGAATAATCCTAATACACTGAGATCTTTCTAACTGTGACTGAAAAAGGATTACAAAGTATTTTTCATATGTGAAATATTTTTTGGCTTAGTCATGTTAAGATAAAATAATATGCCCCCCTGCCCAAATATCAATTAATTTCTTTGCTTTAGTTAGACTCATTGGTGTGGTATCTGTATGTGTAAACAAATCGATGTCTCTTTTAATTATTTCATCCATTTCCTGCTGACTTGTGTTCTATTTATCATTAATATATGTGTATGTCAATATTTTCCCACTCCATTTCTATTCTTTTACTCTTTTGTCTGTTTTTATGTGTGATAAATATTTCACATGTGAGTTCCTATTTTACCTGTTGTATTAAATAAGGTAGAAGTTTCTAACTGTTTTTCAGAGGTTAAATTTAATCTTTAGAGAAAGTGACAACAAAAACCTAATTAATTGTGGAGTTGTTATTATTTCTCTATTCTACCGCAATGCTCAGCGTAAAACTGAATCTGTACTTACACCTGCTTCTGGCATATAATCAAAGTAAGTCTCAAGTTATGTATAGCAACTAATACAAAACTAAACTTGAATAGTACATACTTACATACTACAGGAAAAAAGACCTCTCAGATTCCCGTTCTTTTATAGTTTAGTTCCCTTTAAACCGACAGGACTGTTCAAGCAACCGCATATTATTTAAGAAATTCTTTTAGGACATTTTAAATGACAAGAAGATGAAGTTTGTCAATGATTGCAGTGAAAAACACTGGAAGTTTGTCAAATAAAGGATCCAATAAAAGCTATTTTACCTGCATACCTACACTGTATTGATTTTTGAACATATATATGTGTATATATATATATATATATGATATATACATTCAATGGAAAACTTCAGGTACCTTAGCCTCTGTGGAAGTAATTTTTCTTTTCTTACAAGCTGTCTAAGTTGATTAGACCTCAAAGGAAGAGTAAAGAATTTTATGTTAATATCTTTCCTGTGGTTGTCGAAACTACTGTAGAGCAGTTTACCCACACAAAACAAAGAATCTGAAAAAATCCTATTGTGAGCCAAATTAAATTGAGTCTATAGAGGAGTTAATGAATTAGGGTGTTAAACTTGAGGTGTTTTCTGTCTTGTAGTTTTACTTTTTTCTTTTTTTTTTTTTAGTTTCAACATATTAAATTCTCAGAGGGTCACCCTGTCAGCCTCAATTCTGTGGCCTGGATTTAGTTGAATCAATCCTAATTGAAATTCTGCACAGGTCTGGTAGTCTGTGGAGATTGCAGATGAATGACAGTGTAGTGGCAGGAAAGATAAATATGCTGGCAAATGAGATCCAGGCTCTCCACAGAGGATGGAATAAATTACTTTACCAATACAGTGGAGGTAATATGCTGGAGAAAGAAAGTGAAATCGAAGCTAGTTTAATGCAAGGTTTGTTAAAAAATATGCATAAAAAAGAAACCAACAATACAGTTAAGATTTACCTAAAATACAGATTTGTGATATGCATGGCATTTAGGCACTTCTATTGTGAATAATGATCAACGCATACACTTTAATTTCATTTATGTAGACAGCAGCTTGCACAATTTAAATTCGTGCAGCGTTCTGTGTGTAACTGGAGGCCCAGTAGTAACTGTGGTATAGCATATTGATTAGCAATTTGATAAATATATAAAATGGCACACTGAGTTTAAGGTGCTTCATGCAAAATGTATTTAAATGACCTTGGTTAATTAGCGTGAATAGCTTTGAGGCACTGCTGCTTGAATGAAAGACATTTTTAGAGTCCAGAGATTTAAGAGATTTCATGACTGGATGAGCAAAACTTAAACCAAGGGAAAAGAGCAAACATTAATTTTCATAGTAATTAAGGTGAATTATATGACCTGATAGAACTTTTTTCAATTTTCTTGTTCTGTACTGTTCCTCTCAGCATACTGCCTCTTACTTCTTTCAGTCTAATTGCTAAATTTCTTAAGTAAGCAGGATTTCAGTTCTTTACGCAGAAAATTATATTACTCTAATGGGTCAGAAAGTATTTTCTAATATACATCCAAAATTATCCTTTTCTTAATGTAAGCTATTACTTCTTTAGGTAGTCATGGTCTGTTGTGCTACTTGAAATAATTCTTTTCCTTCCTCTGTGCTTATATCCACCAACAATGTGTAGGTAATCACTTAGCAAAATTATATGAATACACATCTTTTATTCTCATCTCAGAAATTGGCTTCTTCCATCTGACAGCACTAGTTTATTTGTCTTTTTCTGAGCTGATTTGTTCATAGTTGTGATGTGTCACAGTGCTCCAGACTGGACTTCTAATCCAGGCTGAGATAAACCTTGTCACCTGTAAATTCTGATATACATGGGCAATTTTCACTGTCTATTTTCAATCTGTTGTTTCATTCTGCAGATGAATTTGTTTTCCCTGGTCACACTCGAAATCTTTTTTTATTGGTACTGTTTTCTTCCCAATGAAATTGGTTTTAATCCTTAATTTCACCGGAAGTGCTAGCTCGTGCTCCTCTGATTTCAATCTTACTTTATTCTCAGTCTATGTTATAAAAAGCATGTTCGGAGGTAATTTGGCATAGATCCAAGTGAGCATGACTCAGTGAAATCACTGTAGGCTGCCTCGCTAATAAGAGAAGTATATCTTATACAGCAAGTGGAAGAAAGTTGTCTGGAATGGAAGCAAGAATAGTGACTCTGATTTAAACAGTCTTTTGCAAAGGAAATAAAATGTGCCTGATGGTGGCTAGTGAATGCGTACAGCCAGACAGACATTGCCGTACATAGGAGTGGCACTTGCATTACTAGAGTGGTCACGTAAGAAAAACTTTCTTATGACACAATTAGGAAAAGTTTCATTAGCTTTTAATTCTGACCTTGACTAGATCACCTTACTTTTGGTCGTACTGATTAGTACTAGCTGTCCCATTTAGGAAGACATCATGAACTGAGCTAGAAATTAAGAATTTTTAAGATTAATTATCAGAATATTTCACTTGATGGGACAATTGTTGGTATAGCTCATAGTAACAAGAATAATAAGATTTTTCAATTGCAACAAGGCTTTTTGATTAATTATATTTTAATGGAAATATTCTATACAAAACAAACCAAAGAAAGTTTTTTGAAGTGAAATCCAGCAATATTGTAACAATGGCTTCTTACTGACTTTCTGTATCGTTTGGGATTTTTTTGGACCAATTCTAATACATATTTTCGAAGCGTTGCTATAGAATAAAGGGACAATGAGTACAATGCTAAATAATTATTTTTCTTCTGCTCATCTTAGCTTGTTGGCTGGAAGTGACACCTTTGCTTTGTCACTATTCTGCTCTGGTTTTTGTTTCTTACAGAAACATGTCCATTCATTGACTTTCAGAAACTGAGTGCTCCAATTTACTACAACAATGTACTAAAATTCCCGTGTTCTTCTTCTGTTTCTTATTGATTCCATGTCCATAGCTAGATATATTTTTTTTCCCCCTCCAAAACTACCATGTGAGATTTTGATTCTTTGAGGAGACTATTTGTATACTGGGTAAGAAATAAATAGCATTGAGATACAAAACATCCTTAATTTATTGTTTTTTACTACAGGTAAAACAACCACTTGGAAAGTCATAGTACGTGTCTGTGATAATTTATAGGTCATCATTTTGTTATGTTCTATAGTGGCCATATACTTTATGTGTGAATACTGACAGCCTTTCTCTAAAATGTATGTGGAGATACCATCAAAATTATATGGGCTTAGACTACCTTATAATGGTATATTTGCATCTGTGCTGTATGGTTTTTGGTAAAAAAAACCCCAAAACCCAAAATAAAAAACCCTAAAATATCTATACTTGCACAAAGTCTTGGCTTTGTGGTTTATGAATTTTAGGAGCAGCTTTTAGTGGAATTAAAATTATACAGGTGAATTTGAAAACTTGCATAGCTATGTTACTTTCATGGTAAAAAATGATCAAGAATGAAAGCTTTAGTAGAGTTCCCCTGGTTGGCGAATTTTAGTTTTCTACAGCTGGCTGTGGTTTGATCTTGTCTTGATTTTCAAGCAGAATTTTTTCAGTATTACCTTATAGGTATCTACTTGTGATATCCAAGTGTATACACTAACTCTTTGCAAATAGACCATAATATTAAAAGGTCACTATTTAAAAAAAAAAATTATGTGAACAGTAGAGAAATTAAAATAATACAGGCATGCTTGTGAGAAAAGTCTCTGAAAATATCCCATCCTATTTTTCAATTACAGTTTCTATTTAAAAGTTTGACTTCTTTGTCATATAGTGCTGACTGAAATTAAGAAAATCTTCCTGATAAAAATAATATTATACTTGAAAAGGTACTGTGTTTTCTTGATAATTTTTTTTGTCTGTTCCACTATACTACCACTTCTCTATTGGAGTAAAGCCTCTTTACCTAGGTGTGTGTTTCGTAGGATATACTATATACTATGATGTAACTTCTATATTGTTGGGAATCTGGATGTACAGATCTTGACCCAAGACTCAGTTAAGTTTGATTACATATCTAAAATACAGTGCCTAATAGCACTGCGGTTCAACTTCCAATGTCCTTCTTGAGAAAGGGGTTTGCATGTTTTGATATCTATTGATTTATAAGCAGGAAGAGAGTCGTTATTGCGAAAAACAAAACCAAACCCAAATAAATGTTCCCTCAAGAAGAAACTTCAGTCAAGAAATTCCAAAGAGAAGATTTCAGCATACTGATGGGTTGTAAGTTGCAAGTTAAATATGATTCTGAGTTTGCATTATGTAGTTTGCTCGCATGGCATTGCACTTCACTTTTCGCTGTATGTCTGAACATTTCATTATCAAGATAGGGACCTAAGGTATTACATTGTTTTCTGAAAATTTAACACAGTATTCATAGTATTCTTCTTTTATACAAATACTTTCGCTAATGACTGTTCATATTCAACAGAAATTGAATAAATAATACTGCAGATATAGCCAGTGCAAATGCGTGGGTTTACAGAAGTAAATAGTTGAGTAAATTCTCTGGGCAACTTGTCCCAGTGTCTCAACATCCTCATTGTAAAAAAATTCTTATATCCAGCATTAATCCATCCTCTTTCAGTTTAAAACCATTGGTCCTTGTCCTGTCACTACAGGTCTTGGTAGAAGTCTCTCTCCATCTTCCTTATAAGCTCCATTTATAATACCAGTCTTCCTGGGGCCTTCTCTTCACACTGAGAGATGTGGCGGGTCTCTGAGCCTCAGCCTTTTTTCATAGAAGAGGTGTTCCAGCACTCTTTTTGTGTTCCTGCTCTGGACCTGTTCTAAGCTGGATGCAGTACTCCAGGTTGGGTCTTACAAGTGCAGAGTGGCGGGAGAGAATCACCTCCCTTGACCTATCAGACGTGCTTCATGGTCTGACCTTGTGAGTCACTGGATTATTATATTGTCTTGGAACAACTCGGGGTCTGCATGTGTGGGTGTGTGTAGGGACAGGTGGAATTTCATGGACGTGAGGTAATGCCTTGTCCCACACCCCAGCCCCTGTAGCCTCATGAGGTGACCCCCGGAGCAGCTGTCAGTCAAAGGCAGCCTGGGACCATGCCCATGCCATGCCCGTGGTGCCCCTAATCCAGCCTCTGACTGGCACACAGTGGCAGCACCACTCCAGAGCCCCAGAGTGGCCACTGGGCTGGGAGTCCCACCTGGGAGGGGTGGTCCCAGGGGGCCAAAGCATACAGAAACAGAAACATGTGCTCTCTGTCTTCACTTGAGCCCTACCACGTGGCTACATGGAAGCTGGCCTCTCACAGGATGCTGGTGGCAGCTATGATCTTCTCTCTTTCTGTCTCTTTCTTTACAGCTTCTTCTCTTAATCTCCTCTCTTAATATTTTGGGTAACTTGGGACAAAATGGATTGGTTTTTGTCCAATTGTGTTGGTTACCGTGTGCTAAGTCAATGCTTTGTGGAAGGTTTTATGTTGATTTTATGTTACCCTTTAAACTTTTGCCAAGATCTCTTATTTTTTCTAAAGTTTACCAGTAAAAGTACCCTCTGAGAAAATACGTGTGGCTTTTCTCCTATGGGCTCTCTCTTAAGGTGTTAAAAGAATCAAAGGCTCTTCTAATATGTCCAGAGCATGGATATTGTTGGGGCCTTGTATATTTTTATAATAAAATTCCTTTGATGAGCTCACAGCTTGAGACTTGGGGTCTTATAAACCTTCATGGAGATGCTTCACAGCATAACCATGGAATGTGACACATCAGTATGAGCCACTCATCGGTCAGTGATATAGGTGAGATAGCTAAACCTTGTGCTCTACCCATGAACTTCTGATATCACAAAGCTCTATATAGGTTACTTTTTAAACTCCTGTTTTCCTCTAAATTCAAGCAGCATTTCTCTTATTTGATCTATTCACCTAATTCCCTCTGCATTGTATCTTACCCTCTCATCCTCTGAGATTATTTATTTGTATATTTAGGACTCTAATAATGCAGATTTATGTTCTCTAGTACTGAATTTAGATAGTTTTTAATTTAATTTTTAATTCATTTTTAGATATTTATAAGACTTCATAAAACAATATATTGATAGACAAGTAATATAAAAATGCACATAAAACTGATAAAAATATTACATTACCTTGCCTCTATATTAGTCCAAAGGGCACTGCAGTATTAGTCCTGGATGCATTTCCTTATACTTGTTATGATGAGTAATGGTCCTGAGAAATTCTGTCTTTATGAGTTTGTTTTAAGCAACATCTTTTTCAAGTTTAAGTGATGATTTTATGCACATTGCGTTATAACAAAACTCAATAAAAATGTTCCTATCTATATAAATCATTCACTTGTGCAATTTTAAACTTTTACTAATATATACCTCATCTATAGTAGGAACCATACGCTTGTTCACACACTCTATAGAGCTCTTTCAGGAAGTATCAGAAAGAATTTAAACAATAAAAAGATACGTGCTCCAGACTCATAAGTCAGCTTACTAGTAGACAAAATAATTCCATTTCATAAATCATTTCCTGAAAATAGAAAATCTGATATTGCATCTACTTTATTTGAAAGTGATGACATAACAGGGTCCACAAATTTGTTGGTAAAGGATCTTTTTATTCATCTAACTGATTCAAATAATTGATTCAAATAGAGTTAACAAAATACGATCATCTGTGTTTATGCTCCAAAAAAAGGTCAGCATTTCTCAATAATAAGAGATCAAAGAGGAATGTTGTTATTTTTGAGAAATGTAGCAAAATAGCTGTTTCTGCTGTTCAGAAAGGAAAACTGTAATTTGGAAAATGTCAAGATAGAGAAGTTTTCAGAGTCAGAAGGCAGTAGATAAGCTTCAGATTGGAAGGTTCAACTTAATATCATCACAACCCGGCAGAGATTATGGAATGCCCATAAAAACTATTTACTGTTTTTACAAGTATTTTGTGCTAACAGGAGAGTGCAAATGTCTCATAGCATACTTCAGTTAGGCCAACCTTCCCCAAAAGACTGACTGTTACATATATGAAAGAACTAGTGGAAAATTGGTTAGGTACTCCAATATGAAAATATATTGAGCAACTACCAAGTTTGAATAGCAATTGTTATCAAAGCGGTGCTGCTAGAATTTGTAATGATATCCTGCAGAAGCTCTGCTCACTTTTACTGACTAGCAGGCTGGCCAAATAAGCTGTCCCTCTCCTGGCATTTGTGCCACGTGGCAATGATGTGACTGACCTGTTAGCAGGCAGCACGCCATCCCGACAGATGGGTATGAATACAACTAGCCAAGGATATTTTCATTCTATGTGCAGCAGATGTACACGCCTATTAAAAGTGTTGTTCCCCGCTGAGAGAATCAAAACAGCAGTTTGCCTTGAACCTCTTTTTTTAGAGTTGGTAATATAGGGAACCACTAACCCAGCTCTGAACTTGATTGACATGGAGTATCGTGAAATACTGTAGGGAGAGGGCAGGGAGTTCAAGGTAGTCTCCTGTACTGTCATTATTGAGTTCTTCAGGAATTTTAAATCTTTTTGATAGACATTATGCCAATAACACTTGACACAGAAGAAGCCATAGTGTAACAGAATGACACCTGTGGCTAACTGTATGGAATATGCAAGCTGTACCTAAAGAGCCTGTAAAAGTTGCTCTTGCAGCACAGCACCGAGAAAAGTATTTCCATTCTGGGTGGAAATTAATTGTGGTCATTACTTTAATGATCAAAATGCAAAGAGGGCAACAGAAGCAGGCTCTTTCACTGTATGAGTAACAGAACATATAATCCCATTATCAACCATTTCTTTTTGACTAGTGTAATATACCAGTGGAAATGGTATAATAGAAAACACAGGCTGTTTTACTCAGAATTATTTTTACTTAACTGCAGAGACAATTTACAGAATATTGGCTTTCAGGTAGTAGCCTTTTGGACACATCTGAATTTTTGTTATCTGGAAAACAAAACAGATAAGAAACACTATTTCATATTGTTTCAGATGCTCATATTCCAACAAATCCATGCCTTTCTGGCTGTATTTAAAGGACTTCCATTAGTGCTATTATGAAGTTCCTTTGAAAGACTTTGCTGAGAAACAAGATGAAGTGAGTCTGTCTGAATTATGATACTCTATACCAACAAGTCTCTGTGTGCAAGCCGGGGAGATAGCAATTCAAGGAGCATGGCAGGGTGGGAAATGCCTTGCCATTTAGATGCAGGCTTTACTGCTGTCAGGATATAAAATGCATTTTCACCCTCTACTCAGAACTTGAGCAAAAAACGGAAGTATTTTAGTCCTTTCAAAATGCTGTATTACCCAATCTGGAAACAAATGATAGAAATTTTGCTTCTAGCAGATTTTTAGTTTCAGATCTTCAATTATTGCTGAATCAAAAGTTTGTAACTTGGCTCAAACCTAGTCCACACACACTCTGCATCTTTGAGAGGTGCTTGCTCCCTAGGATACTACCCTCTCCCTGAAAGCATAAATAAGTTCTGTAAGAACATTAACCCCCCTCAATTTACCTAATTCCTACTATTTTGCAAAAGATAAGAATCTCAGTTTGGTTACTCCCTTGTTTAATCCAGAAGAGTTACAGCTTCTAAAGCTGATAATAGCTTCTGAAGCTGATAATGGCTACTATCCCCATTCATAATCCATCTTGTATTGTGTTGAAACGTAGAGATTTTCTGGTAGCAAAGCTAAACCAGGTTTACTTGGCTTTGGAACATAATAATAATTTCACCTTTTCATTTTTAAGCAGTCTTTAAAGCCTATATTTCTAACCCTCTTCCATACCAATTAAGTTCCATCCTTAGATCTTGCCTGTCAGATATGATCTGACAGAAAATTTCCTGTAGTTAAAACCCTCTATGCAGCCTAAACCCCTAATCTAGCCAGCACAACAATAAAAAGTGTCTTTATCTGCTGCATCCTCTTTCTCAATGTTTCTGATCCTTTCCAGAATTGTTACACTTTTTCTCTCCATAGAAAGAGATGTATAGCTAATTTCAACTAAAATCCATGTAATCTCTTTATTATTTCTTCCCATTTGGACATTTGGGGACTGGGCAAGCCAAATATTAAAATGTTTTCCCACATGTTAATGGTTTACAAAGCTCTAGATAAAACTAATTGTTCCAGATCCAGTTCTGTGCATGTGTTCTTCCCCTTCCATGTATTATTTTTCTTGTTTGTTTGTTGAGATTTTTGTTTGTTTGCTTGTTTTTGTTTTTTTTGTTAAATATTCTTACAGTAGAAATATTATTTTCTTTTAGGAGATTATGTTATCCAAAGATTTCTTATAGATATTATAGATAATATATATCCATATAAAATATAAGTATTCTAGACTACTACTGCATTCCAATTGTAGTTGCACTTTGAAAAATGAAAGACTTCAATCAAACTGTTCATTTCAGTGTTCATTTATATTCAGAGTTTGTAGTGTCAAGTACTAAAGGCTGTTTTGCTGGATTCATAAACAGATACCATTTTTGTTAACGCCCTAGTCGAACTCACAAAATCTTTCATAGAAATGAAAATAGCAAAATTATAATTTACATCCATTGAGAAAACGTGTTGCCAGAACAATAGATTTGTAATTAAATTTTATCACAGAAATTTTTTATCACAAATTTTCCAATTTTCTTGAAATGTTCTGAGTTTTAGTTGGAAATTGGTAAAGGACGTGTTTTTGTTTTACATGTAGTTTTTAACAACAAATTTTGACAAAAAAATTGATACTTTCCCTTAGGAAAAAGGAGATGGAAAAAATGCCCTGAAAGCCAATTCCAAATTTCTTTCTAAATGGAAGTGTTATTACTAAGAGTGAAATAGCAAACATAATTATTCAATAACCTTACACTTTTTTTTTTTTTTTTAACTTTCTGAAGATACTTTGAACTTATATGATTGATTTACACACTTTGGAAGTCACAGTTTTAGAGTTCTATATCACCAGATTTTCTTGGGGAAAAAATGCAACGTGAGATGTGCATGGAGAACTAGTTTTAGCTATTAGTAGATAAATGGAAAAAATTGGTTCATAACAATACTTGTCTGGTCCTCCAGATAGAAACATTAAAATGCTGTTTCTCAGATCCATTGGATAAATGTAAATTATATGACTGCTTGCTGAGCAAGTACATTTGAGGAAAAAATTATAAGCAAAGAAAATTATAAATTATAGGCCATAATTTAGTTTTGAAACTAATTTGAGGTACCTTTATTCTGGAAACGTTGCTTCTTTTGTTTGTTTGTTTTCTTGTTATTTATGTTTACAAAAATGTTTCTTCTGGACTTTACATGTCAGATATGACAGCAAAGACTTAATTGCTGAAGCTCAAGTGGGAACAGCCTTTTGCTCTTTTACCAACTGAGAAAATTCCAGCAACATGCAGTTTTGTAAAAGAGGCCACACACCAAACATACTGTTGCTTTTCCAGCAAGAGAGATGGCAGTTCAGGTATCTATAGCCTTTTAAAGTTCTCAGAAAGAAACTTCCAGTGGTATGCTTCTATGTGGACAAAGGACAATTTGATATTATTGATAGTGATGCTGATGAAGCATCACTATCACTAAGAGGGAACTATAGCTCAAAGTAGCAGACTGGGTCTTTCTAATGTATGGTGTATTTGAGGTGCAGTTGAACCCTGCATTCAGACTTTGTTGAACGTGTCTGAACAGCGTCAAAGTTCTTAATTAGGTAAATATTGGAATGCACCTTTTAAATTTTAATTTATATCAGATTTTTTTTGTTACTATAACTTCGAGCTCACAAATTTTAGGCAGCTCCTGATATTTTTCTAACTCTGAAGAAAGTTACAAACTTTCAGGTTCAGTGTTTGATTTGCAAAGAGAATGTGACTGAAGTAATGGTGCATTTGCATTTTTGAGTAGATTAATGGAAAATAAATGATGCGTTTTCTGTCACAAGAAATAATTTATTACAGATTATATGATAAAGGGTTTAGAAATCAAATCAGTTATTGAGAGTTCTATGCTCTCTATTTATTTTCAGTTAGACAAAGAGGAATTTACCAGTGGGGACTAAAAAAAAAAAGTTAATAAGCCATTCGCACAACATTTTGGATGGAACATTTAAATGATAATACATCCCTAGAATACTATTCCAGGGATGCATTATAGTCATATGATCATAGACTGATTAAAAATCCATAACGGAGTATTTCTTTGCCAGGTATACACATAAAAAACCCTCTTATCCTTGCAATTTGACTTTCATCCATTTGAACAATTTTGTTCATTAGATACTGGTGTGGAAGGTAATGCATCTAAAAGAATGAACCATATTTTCTGGTCTGGGACAGTTCATTATCCTAAAAGCTCTTTCATTGTATCCCTTAAATTGTGAAGGCAAGGGACATCCTGGTTATCATTTAGCCTGAGAGCAATGTATGTGGTCACAATAAATGGTGAAAATGTCTGTAGGTGTATGTGTGTATGTAGTGGTACTTCTGTTTGCCCTTTTATTACAGCAGCAAAGCATGATGAGTTGTGAGTGAACAAAATTAAAGCAGAGGAAAAATGGCTGAAATTCTTTTCCTCTCCATTTTTGTACCTTTCTGAAAAGGTTCACTAATGGAAAATAGAAATTCTGATATCCAGTTCTCACTTTGAGATTTATGTGAAATATGAGGACTAGCTCCTAGACCCTGGAAGAAAGAGACTGCTTGCTTACTCCTACAGTTAATGAGATTCTGAAGCAGTATGCTTGAAATGTGATATGTTTTAAGCAGACCAGAAGAGGAGCTGGAATGCACAAAAGCTGATTTGATTTTGTTTCTCCAGCTGACATAGTAGAATAAACTTCGTTCCTCTGTAAACTTTGTCTGATTTCTGTCTGTTGCCCATTATCATTAAAATGATACTGTTATTAAAGGTATTAAATCATATTACTACAGCATGACTTGAGAATGAAAGTAAATACCAGTAATACTCCTGCACTTGGCATCAGCATAATTTTCATAATATGCTCATGTGTCTTTGTAGAAGACCTTGAATTACATGAACTGCATACACTGTGTACTAACGAGGGGTGAGTGGATGAAATCTGCCCCTAGGCAAATACATTTAATTATAGTGTAAACTCAAATATAATTGGAAGGAAAGAAAATGAAAAGAATTGGTATCTTCTGGCTTTCGGTTTGAGAGAAGCTGTAATATCCACAATTTGTATGCTTACAGTAAACTGTGAAGGAGAAAGTGTTTGGGAGATCTCTGGTTGTTGCTATAGCACAGTATTCTTATCTAGAGCTTTAGTAATGTAAATCCTTGCATAATCTCTAATACTTTTTTTTTCTTTGCACTCTGTGCAAACGCAAACAAATATTTTCTGTTAGTATACATTAAATAAGGCACCTGTACCCTGAGCAAAAACATCAAGGCTGCTGTGCATTCATTCCTTATTCTTAAAAATACATGAAAAAATAACAGTATGAATGAACAAAAGACATGTTTTACATCATTACAGAGCAAAAACAGTAACATGAGGACAGAAGTTTACTTGTGTGAATTTGTGTAGGTCCATTAAAGTAAATGAAGTTGTCCTCATTAGCCTGTGCTTATATCTGACTAAAGACTTCAACAAACTCTCAGCACTGTAGAAGCATTTCCTTTCCATTACCTTTTTTGACCTCCTACTCACTTTTTATCTTGGCTTAAAATGCACATCATGCAGTCTCTAAATTATATAAATAGACTTATAAAACTTTCCTTATAAACCACAAATTAGATAATTTCTTGCTGACTCTTAATATAATTTTGTCAGAGAGGGAATTAAGTGTTCCCACTAGTTTAAATGTCCCTTGACAAATTTGTAAGAATGTATGGTGTAGCACAAGGGACATGAGTGTGAAACATCCTAAGCCTCTTAGACACCCTTTACATCTGCATAATCTGCAGCACTGATCATGCGGTGCATATATGGACTTGTCTAGAACATAAAGAGATCTCAAGAAAGGCCCACTGTTTTTTTCCCCTTATATTAAATTTCTTTATGGAAATCTGGAATTCCTTATGCCTGGAAATGCATAATGCATAAATGTTGGGTAACTATTTATAATTTTGTATCATATTGCTAAACAATGGAAGGAGGAAAGGGACAAAACCAACCTTGCCAGTGTAGAGTGATGGGATGGTGTGCCAAAACTTGAGGAAACAAGCACTAATGGGACCCCTCAGTCTACTTCAGGAGGTGTTGTCTGCAATGTACCACACCTGAAATGTTTCTACACCAGTGAAGGCAGCATGAGGAACAAACAAGAGAAGCTCAAAGCTTTAGCCCAGTCCCAGAGTTTGGACATCATTGGCATAAGTGAAACCTGGTGGGATGAGAACTGTGACTGGAGTGCCCTGTTGGATGGTTACAGGCTCTTCAGGAAGGATAGACAGGGCAGAAGAAGCAGAGGGGTGGCACTGTATGTAATAGAAGGGTTAGAATGTGTGGAGTTCACAGTGGGCAATGCCACAGTTGAGAGCCTCTAGGTGAGATTCAAGGGGCAAACAAATAATGTGGATGTCATTGTGGGAGTCTGCTATAGACCTCAAAGACAGGATGATGATGCCAGTTAATTATTCTTTGAACAACTAAGGGACAATTCCAAATCAACTGCCCTTGTCCTTACAGGGGACTTCAACTTGCCAGAAATTGACTGGGAGCATCACATATCTGGTACAACCCAGGCTAGAAGATTTCTAAAAACTCTGGATAACAACTTTATAGAACAGGTCCTGAACAGGTCCTAAGGGAGCCAACTTGAAAAGATGCTCTCCTTGATCTGCCGCTTGTCAACAGAGTGGATCTCGTGAGTGAAGTGGAAATTTGTGGCCGTCTTGATCACAGCGACCATGAAGTAATTGAGTTTAAAATCTCTGTTGACAGGAGGAAAAGTGCCAACAAACCTCAGCTCTGGACAGGAGGAGAGCAGACTTCTGGCTGCCCAGGGAATTAGCAAGTAAGTTCCCCTGGCAAAATGTTTTTGCAAGTGCTGGGGTCCATCACTACTGGTCAATTTTCAAACATCACCTCCTGAAGGCACAGGAGCGCACAATTCCTAAACGCCGGAAGTTAAAGAGGTGAGGTGGAAGACCGGCTTGGCTGAGCAGGGATCTTCTCTTGGAAATAAGGCAAAAAAGGAAGGTGCAGGCCCCGTGGAAGCAAGGTCAAGTGACATGGGAAGAGTACAGAGGTGCTACTTGCCAGTGTAGGAAGAAAATTCATGCAGTCAAAGCTCAGCTAGAGTTGAAGCTACCAGAAATGTGGGGGACAATAAAAAGAGTTTTTTCAAATATAATAATGCCAATAGGCAGTATAGAAATATCATCATCTCATTACATAATGGGGATGGTCCCCTCACGAACAAGGACAGAGACAAGGCAGAGGTGTTTAATGCTTTCTTTGCCTCTGTCTTCAACACAAATGATGGACTAAGGGGATCTCAGTGCCCTGAGCTGAAGGATCAAGACTGAGAGAATGACCAACTCCAGGTCCACCCTGAAACTGTGTGGGATCTGCTGCTCAAGCTAGATCCCTACAAATCTATGGACCCTGATGGGATTCATCCAAGAATTCTTAAGGAGCTAGCTGATGTAATCACAAAACCTCTCTAAATGATTTTTGTGGAGTCTTGGGAATCCAGAGAGGTCCCAGCTGACTGGAAGCTGGTTAATGTTGTCCAAATTTTAAAGAAAGGCAAGAAGCAGAACCCCAGAAACTACAGGCCTATAAGTCTCACTTCACTGCCTGGTAAAGTTAGGGAGAAGATTATTCTGGGAAGTACTGAAAAACACCTGAAGGACAACACTGTCATCGGTCACAGCCAGCACACCTTCATGAGAGGAAAGTCCTGCTTATCAAACCTGATTTCCTTCCATGACAAGATAACCCATGCAGCTGATCAAGGGAAGCCAGTTGATATAATCTGTTTGGATTTCAGTAAAGCCTTTGATACTGTCTCTCACAGGATCCTTCTGGACAAAATGTCCAGCACACAGCTGGATAAACACATCATGTGATGGGTGAGCAACTGGCTCAGGGGTTGAGTGCAGAGGGTAACAGTGAATGGGGTGACATCAGACTGGTGACCTGTCATTAGTGGGGTTCCACAGGGCCCCATCTTGGGCCCTGTGCTCTGCAACACCTTCATAAGTGACTTAGACACAGGACTGAAAGGGATACTAAGTAAGTTTGTAGATGATACAAAACTGGGAGGATCTGTTGACTCCCTGGAAGTCAGGGAGGCTCTGCAGAGAGACCTGAACAAATTATAGGACTAGGCAATCACGAGGCATAGGAAGTTCAACAAGGGAAAGTGCCGGATTCTGCACCCAGGAGGGGGCAACCCTGGATGTACGTACAGCCTGGGGAATGAGAAGCTGGAAAGGAGTGCCATGGAAAGGCACCTGGGGGTCCTGTTCAATGGCAAGTTGAACATGAGTCAGCAGTGCCCTGGCAGCCAGGAGGGCCAACTGTGTCCTGGGGGGCATCAGGCAAAGCATCACCAGCCGGTTGAGGGAGGGGATTGTCCCACTCTACTCTGCACTGGTGCGGCCTCACCTTGAATATTGTGTGTACTTTTACCACAATATAAGAAAGGTATTAAGCTCTTAGAGAATGTCCAAAGGAGGGCAACGAAGATGGTGAAGGGCCTTGAGGGGAAGCCATATGAGGAGCAGCTGAGGTCACCTGTCCTGTTCAGCCTGGAGGAGACTGAGGTGAGACCTCATTGCAGTCTGTAACTTCCTTGGGAGGGGAAGAAGAGGGACGGGCACTGATCTCTTCTCTGTGGTGACCAGTGATAGGACCTGTGGGAATGGCCTGAAGTTGTGTCAGGGGAGGCTTAGGATGAATATTAGAAAAAGGTTTTTTACCCAGAGGGTGGTTGGGCACCAAGTACTGACAGAGTTTGGACTATACTCTCAGGCACATGGTGTGACTCTTGGGGATGGTCCTGTGCCGGGCTAAGGGTTGGACTCAGTGATCCTTGGGTCCCTTCCAACTTGGTATATTCTATGATTTTGTGAATGCTAACAATAACAGATGTTACTGATATATTTTTGTAAGATTTTGATGGAATCTACAGCTGTGTTTCATATGATTTCAAGATTTCATTGCATTTATTCCAGGTCATCTTAATGTCCTTTCCTGAACTAAAAATAAGCCTTGTGTATGTATTTCCAGGGGAACAGGTGAAGGGCCACTGAATCTACTAATTTATATTTCCTTTTCAAAAGAAATTTCTTTCATGATGTCCTCTAAGTAATAAAGGAACACCACTGAGGAAGCAAAATTATAGCATTTTCCTATTTTTTTTCAGTTTTCAATTCTGGAAACGTATATCAAATACATTAGTAGTCTAATCCAGACTGTCATGCAAGTAGTAGCTAAAGATCTCTGAAGGAAATGTCTACAACTTTGCGAGATGCTAAATTTCTTGTGAGACAAGGAAGATCATGTCAAATATTTTCTTGCATTGGTGGTAGTGTTTCAACACGTTTCTGAAAGCCTTCTCAGATACAACACTCATATAACAGACTGCTGTTGATTTGTCCTCCTAGCAGGGAAGCACAGCTGGAGCACAGAGATCTGTTTAACTGAATAACTTTCTTTTTCATTTTGTTCTTTGACACACCCTAACAGGATTCTCTTACAGGTCATAAGGGAGTGACTTCTGCTGAGGAAAAAAAAAAAAGAATGCTGCATAATGGACAAAGGCAAGCTAATTGAGCCCATTTTCTGAGTCACTTGTCTGTCTTCAGGTAACCCTGCTTCATGAATAGACCATGTCATACGCCTTGCTTAATCATATAGGTCAAGTCTGTAAACCTTACTGTGAACTACTGGTTGCTGGTGAAAAGATTAGGTGGCCAAGGTTTGGTATTTGGGATGTAAAATAGACTGTAATTAGACTAGATTAGGTATTTCAGATTTGTGTAGCCCAGGGTTGGTTTTACATCTACTTTGTCCTTATTGTCCTCTTAATTTCCTAGTACACTGCACAGATATGTTAATTTACTACTCATGCTGAATGTAAGGTCACAGTGTCTCACTTTTGTCTGTACTTGAGTGCTTATCACCTATTCAAGAGTACCATTTCTATTTACCATGTGTATTTGATGATTGGTTCTCAGTAAGTCCCTCTGAAAGAATACTGATCAGGTTTTCTTTTTTTTTCTAACAGCTGCTCAGTAATTTCACAAGATGTAATGTAAATGTATTCATGAAGTAAAGTGAGTCCCTCTCAGCTCACGTTGATTGTGCTCGTGAAGGTGTTCACCAGTCTGTTGAATGTATTCTGCTTTTTTTTTTAAGCAGGAAGAATGCAAACAGAACACCATACAAAGAAAAGCTTGAACTTTTTTTTCTTTTTCTGAATCTCTTTCTCTCCTACACTCAATACACATGTTGATTCCAATGGAAGACATGTGGCTAAATACCCAGTGTTTCAAGAGGTGATTTTGTGAAACATCCATTTATGTTCAAGCCCAGTGTGCTGCTTCTCCCTGGCCATTATTTTTAGCAGTCATTCAGTAAGATCCAAAACACAGTCCAGATGTAGATCTCAGACATAGCTGAAGAGGTTTTTTTTTTTTTTAATAAAATATTCTGTAAAAGCATTTCAGTTCTTATGCTCAGTGCCTATGTGAGAAAATAAAACTGATGATCTAGAATTCTAAAATATACTTTATTTTTATAACTTATAAAATGACAAGTGAGAGAGAATGCCAGATGGACTATTTGGCTTGAAGTTCTAACAAAAATGGAAACAGAGGATGACAATAATCAGGCAAATATCATTACATCAGTGAAAGTTCACACAGCAGCTTGGTTTAAAAGTATTGGAAAAAGTTGCCAGGCTGGTTTGCAAGCATTTCAAATAAGCAAGAATTAACGATTTCTGCTACAAAATACACAGAATAATTCTCCAAAACTTTGTCCAGTGAGGTTATCTGTGTGTGGATCATGCCTAATTTCTTCTGTTGGTGATTTTCTGCTTTGCATGAAATAGTTACAGGGTTTGTTGGACTAAGGAGACAGAATATGTAATGGTTCATGACTAGCATAAGGGTACAGTGATTAGGGTACTTACCCAGGAGGAAGGATGCTCTTAAGGGAGCAGGGGTGGGTGGAGATGGATGAAGGTGCAAGTTCCTCTTTGCTCTCTATGAAAAATATGTTTTTTGAAAAAGGATTAAAAAAACCTCCAGTTGAAGTTAATATTCTTGGCATTTGAGAGGTAATTTTTGGAAAAAGTAAGTTTCAGAAGTAGTACATGCTCAGAGAAATTCATGGAGCTCCTTTTTCCACATATGAAATGCTCTCATCAGGAGCCATTCTGCTCCAAATTTCCTTGCAAGGCCAAATAACACTTTTTGGGAAAATACATCTCAAACTTCTAAATGATAAACTATAGTACATAAATATTTCTCCTGAGACACAAATTTTGTCAAAAAAGGTGCAGAAGACATTCTATAAAGTCCACCCGTAACTGTCAGGATGTCTTACTATATCTTCAATATAATTATTCTTCATTTTTAATTTACACAATTGAGAGTGATAAAAATGAGTTGGTTTGCATGCAATGTTGGTGTTAAAACCAAATAAATGCCTTTCAGGGTAAGGATTGTTTGAAAGATAAACAGTCCAGGTTGCTGAGCGAAATAGAAAGTGATGTATGGCTATTCTTTCTCCCCTGTACATGTCTTACACATTTTAAATTAAGCTAGGCAACATATATAGATTCCTTTTTAGTTACTCTTATAATTTTTATATTTATGTTCAAGTTAGACTCTGGTAATGTATATCAAATACATTCTTGACCATTTATTTACTATTTTCATACATCTTTAATCCACGGTATGTGTTTGTTTGCTACAATGTGATGGTAGTATTTTATTCTCTGCCAAGATGTTAAAATAAATATTTGAAAATAATGTTATGACTCATGTTGCCAAGGTTTACTTCCAAGATCATACTAGCAGTTTCCCCTAGGAAATACCTTTTTTTAAAAAAACCAGAGAGAATTGAGTATCCAAATAATTTTTAGGTCATGTCCAGTGAATAACATTGACATTATTTAAAATGTTATCTATTTAGTTAATAACAAGGGAAAGAACAGAATAGGATGTTGCAGGTAGGAGACAGATTTATAAAAATGGGCTTGAAAGCAGAATGGAAGCATTACTGAATGATTTCCAAATGCTTAGCATTTTCAAGCTGTCGTGTTCACATTTGCTGTATATTTTTCACACACGGAAAAATGTCTGAAGTTACATATTTTCCACATATGACAGCTAAACTGCTTTCAGAATAAGTGCCCTGCACTAGTAGTTCTGCAGTTAATTAAAACTGCTAAAAATTACTATGTATTTTACAAATTAGATTTACAAAGCTGCAACTCAGTCTATCTTAGAACTTAATATTTTAAGGATCTAATAGACATTTAAATGCTAGATTCCCCCGGGCCAAAATTTTCAAAATGGATTCTTCATTGCGGAGTTAAGAATTCTAAGTTTTCTACAGATAGCTTATTGTTTCAGAAAGAAATGTAGTAATTAACTGGTGATGTAGATGTTTAGGGAAGCAGATATTTGGTGTGTAGTGCCTGACTTGGAGTCTAGTAGCTACGGATATAAGTGCAGAGAGCTGATTTCCATGTTCCCAGGCCTGTTTATACATTTTACATGAAAAATTTTCCAATGAAATATTGAAGTAACTGGTTGAAGAAAACAGAACTCCCCTCTCCTATTTCTGTTCGGCAATATGGAACCTTTAAGCACAAAGTCATACCCATTCTTGCTGGCTTGGGCTGAGCTTTGTTGCAGACTGAAAAACTTTGAACATCTTCAAATGGAAAGATAATGCCTTCCTGATTCCACCCAAACCAGGATAGCTTGATGTTTCTGGCATTCTTGTGGAAGATGAGGATTTACACGTTTCCAATACCAACATGAGAAAAGAAGGCATCTCTACTAATAGAAAGGAGAAAGGGGGAGTAACCTGTATTCAGATTAAAAATGGCCATGTTTAAAGAATACCATGTATTGATCTCACCTATTTCAGATTAGAAAAATGACAATTCACTCCATTTTCTCTCAATAGGAGAAATTACAATTTCCCAGTCCTATAGCTGCAGACACTCAATGCTTCCAGCAGAAGAGAAGCAATCCACAAAGCTTTCCATAGAGCTCTTTTTTTTCGTTGGTAATCCTGAAGTCATTTCTTCTTGTTTTCAATTTACCCTCACTATCCTTCTTTAATAAGACCCCAAGATCTTACAATTTACTTAAAACATCAACCTAATGCTTGTTCCTGCCAGATGTTTCAAGTGTTTAAGTCAGAAACTGCAGCATCTAGAGAGTTTATGAATTTGAGCTCAGCAGGGGTTTTGAGCTTGCATCACTGGATTTAAGGCCTGGAAACCTACCTGAGACCTTTTTTTCCACACCGATTTCCTATTTTTGTACTGAAAATATTTCCTGTTGATAATATATAAATATAAAAACTAGATAGTTCTAAAACAAATGGAACATAAATCCCCTATTCTTTTGCAATAATAGGTTATTAGCACAGAAATCACTGTTATGTGAGTGGAAATTAACTCTTGGACCTACTTTACAACATTATGACTTCTACCTTTGACTCTTTTTCCCATTATAGTTTTCCACTCTACCAGGTGGGGAAAATTTCATAAATAAATTTGGAATGAACACATTTTAATTAATGTGATAGTGAATTAAAAGATTTATTGAACCCTATATCAAAGAATAGCACAAAAGAACATGACTGAAAGTATGCTGAAATAAACATAATAAATTTTTAATCTCATCATTGCAGTATATTGTTTCTGAAGTTTAAAACCTTTCTAGAATAAATTTCTATCTGATCCTTCTCCCTTTGTTCTTTAGATTTCTGTCTGTTGCCTTATACCTGGCAAATATGTGTGTATGCACTCATAAGTGAGGAATAGAAGGGAGTTGAAGGAGGTGGATTTAAAGCTGCAACCAATTAATCTGTTGCTAGGGAACTGTCAGCTGCCCACTCAAAAAATAGCAATCAGCTAGCTGGAATCAGTAGGATATAAAATGGATTTACAAAACATTTCAGTTTCCTCTCTTGGTTTTTTTTTTTTTTTTTTT
>VXAY01006319.1:65227-93423 GCA_013399855.1 Oxyruncus cristatus
TTTTTTTTTTTTTTTTTTGAGATGGGGGAAGGAGTTTGGTTTTGTATTTGGCTATCTTTACCTTTATTGGTGTTAACCAACATGAAGTAGAGTGCTGCAGAGCGTGGAACTATATTACAGCAGAGCTCATTTGACCACACCGGGTTAGCCTAATGTGGTCTGATCTGGAAATACATTGAAAATCATGAGCATTTTTATGGAATGCCAGTTAATTAAAGCTTAATGAATTTCAGAGTGAGTTGTGGTTTGCAGAGATAAGAGATGACTCTGTCTGATACACATGAAAGCAGAAGATTTCATTTCACTGACTTAAGAGCTCACTCAATTAAGTGAGGGTTTGCAGACTTGAAACTGAATTTTCCATATGAAGTTCAAATGTGGTTTTTGACTTGGGAAAGTATCTGTCACAGATTGTTTCAGTCTTGTTTTGCTTGTTCTAGCAGAGAAGGGCTTGTTTTGAAATGACTTTCATAGTCTGCTTTTACTTTGAAACTTTTACAGAAATGTTAGAGTAGGAGAACAGAGTTTCTTACTAATGATAATTTCCATTGTTATTCTTTAAATGTACTATTTCTGTAATCTTTGGTATTCATAGTTTTTGATATTAATGTTCAAGACTAAAATGAAGCACCATTAAAAATTATCCATGAACTCCCTAAGTTTTTTGATGATCATCTGAGGCAGAATACACTGGTCCTTGCTGAACAGTGTTCTCACATGACTTCTAATTGGAGAGGATAAAAAGCTAGGCTAAAGTTTAAAACATTCTTCTAGTCCTATGATTTTGATTCTTACTTCCATTTCTAGATGTGTTGATGTACTGGAAAGGCCAAAGGGAGCAAAAGAGAAGATGGAGGACTTGGTTTTGATCATTCTCCTTTTCCGGAGATCAAGAGAACTACATACTGGGCAGCCTCACCTGAATCCACGAGAAGGTGATGGAACAAATAATCCTGGAAACCATTTCCAAACACAAAGGCAGAAAGGTTATTTGGAGTGGCTGACTTAGATTTACAAAGGTGATATCAGGCTTGACCAACTTGTCTGGCCATGGTTCTGAGGAGCCAGCTGTAATGGACCCTGTTCTGAGCAGGGAAATAAGATTGGATGATCACAAACCTCAGTGATTATTTTGGAAATAATAGGGATCACCGTTTATTTCCTGATTGTATAGTCTTTTTTTTTTGTTGAATACTAAAGGACAGTTAAAATTCACTGTCTTTTCCTGTTCAGTTGAACTGATTTTTCATTGTCTCTATTAACAGTAATTAGTTTTCCTTAATTTTGGCTTTCTTTTCAGACATTGCATAGGCTATGTCAGTGCAGACTTACTGAGAGAAAATGGAAGACAAGTACTTCTCAGATACGTGAATGGCTACAAACACCAACCTCGTTGCTACAGGAAAATAACTTGTGTGGCAAAGAGGTTAATATTAATTTTGACAGACATGTTGGTGTAACCCTTATCTGTAGTGATGCTTATGTAGTTGTTTTCCTAATTATATCCTTTTTTTCTAAGACCATTTTACTAGGATAACATGTCTAAACCCAGATCTTTCTTTGTGCATCCCTCAGTGAAATAAATTGACTTTGATTACTGAGAAGTAATGGAGACAGTTTTTTTTGAGTGAGAACTGCAGCAACCAGCTTGATGAACTAGGAAATTCAGAGGTGCTCAGGAAGGAGGTGTGTACTAGTATTTTTGGAAAGGGTAGAACTTATATATTTCCCCTAGCTACTACAAAATAACTCCCAAACAAAATAAATAACATTATTATTGAAAATCTGAGGCTCTTTGAACTTTGAGGGCTACAGGGATTTCATGGTACCTGACTATGAATGCAGAATCGCTTATGTATCTAGTTCAAAATCACTGATTTGGAAACTTACACAACATGATGGCAAATAGTTATCTGTCACCTTCTGCATCCAATATAATATATTGCATTTATTACTTTATGCTGTTACAGAGTAACTGACACTTTCAGCTCTATCAGCAAACTCTCAGTTGGCTGCAACATAAAAATATCAAGGTATCAGCAAATGACTTTTTACTTTTTTATAGTATATTAAATCTGCAGTTCTGACAGAGGAAGTTAATTTTTTTTTTTTTTAAAGTATAGGAGTAAGCACTGAACAAGTTTGTTCCAAGAACAGCACAACTTATGATAACCTTTTTTTATAGAACTGCATAATTTCCATCCTTACTGCAATAATGTTAATCTTTGTGGGCAAGAGGGAGCACAATTAACTACCGTATTAACTATGGTAGTTAATATTGAGCTATGTACATGTTAAATGACTGGCAACTGCATTCACACTACTTGACCAGGCAGCTGCAGACAAAAAACTGTATGTAATATCAAAGAGTTATATTAGTCTTTTTCCATGTGAAAGCATTAATTCGATCCTCTCCCGTCTTATTCTTAGAATTTTCATGAACACTTGTGAGAACATTATTTTTGACAATATATTCTGCCTTTAAATTGGTAAAATGGGATAAAAAACTGAGTAGGAGAAGTTTTGATCTGAAGAAGGAAAGACAGACATTATGATCTCAAAATGCTTTCTTTTGGAAAACAGAGTAAAATAGGCATTTTCTGACTGTGTACCCATAGTTGTCTTCTGTGTAGCAAAGAACATTATAAGTCAGATGATACTGCTCTTGACATTTTTAGTGTTGAGGTATGCAGAGTATTGGACTGAAATTCTTGGACTATACAACATTAAATTCCACCAGGGGTGGTGACTGAATTGGGACTTTTAATAAAGTTTATTGTCTTCACTATAGTGCAATTGCTCTTATTAAGCATTGCTAAAGGCATGGGTGGTTTTTTTTTGTTTGTTTGTTTTTGGTTTTTTTTGTCTGGCTTTAGTCAGTCTTCACAGTCTGAAAAAGTTTTGTTTAGAAATCATCTCAATCTTCGTCTGAATATGTAAGCTACTTTCGTCAAAAATATTATTTAAAAAGGATGTATTTTTAGTGACAGCTGACAAAACTTTTTTTGATAATACATTGGCACTAAAACAATTTCTGTTTAATAGTACTTCAGCTGTGAATTGTATTGATTTTTGTATAAATATACAGGAGAATTTGGACGTTTCTGTAAATGTAGAACAATAAATTAACAGTTTATCTTATCTAATTTTCTTGGGGAGAAGTGACAAGGGTTAGGGGCTATTCTAGTATATTCAATACATTAAATAAAAATTTAACATTTCTGAGATCAAGCAAAGGAAGCCAAATAGCAGATATTGCTATTTTTTTTACATTGAATATAACAGTAACTATAAGATCTACTGTGAAACTACAGTAGAGGAGAACAAGGGGAAGAATGCATGTGTCTTATCACAACTAAAAGTGAGTTTCAATATAGGAAAGCAATAAAGCTTAGTGAATATGTGAAGGTCATACTACCATTCCATGATACTTGGCCTTGCTATACACAGTGTGATTATACATTGAAGAAAAGAAATAAAAGAAATGTTATTTGGTGAAAAATATATTTGTTGTGCATTTTCTTTCAACATTTTCTAGGAAGAGCAACAAAAATATGAGGCAAGATAATTTAGTATAATTGAAATGTATTTTCATATTGCATCATCATTATGTTGCCCTGGCAGTACTAAGCATTTTACTGTGGTGGTCTGTTTATTATTGCTGATGCATACAGCTTGTTCTTTTATGAGTTCATCGGTGTGAATAAACTCATCTGTGTATGCACCAGAAATGCACTTGTATGTTTCACGCTTGATAAGAGAAGTGTCAGACCTGACAAACTTTGCCACAGTTGATGAGCTTTCAGATCTTTTGCATCTTGAGCTTTCAGATTATCTAGACTAATGCTTGGTATCACTTTTGCTGCTGAGGGCACCAAACGTGTTCATCCCTCCAGGATTTGATCTTCTTTCACAGTCGTTGTTTAGGAATGATTCTCCTAGACCCTTTAAAGCATATCTTGCTTTCTCTCCCTCTCCCTCTTTCTCTCTCTCTTCCCCTCCCCCGTTCCACTGCGTTGGAATGGAGTTGAGAATTGGAAACATAAAAGGTGAAGATCACCGGTTGAAATAAGAACAATTTACTGGAAACAGCAATGAGATAAGAAAACAAACAATAACAGCAACAGTATTAACAACAGAAGTATACAAGAAAGAGCGATTCACTTACAAAAATGTTCATTGCAGGCAGTGAACAATATGAGATGGTTCCCCACTTCCCATATTTTTTTTATGGGAAGGAACACCCTGCTCCACAGAATTGAGTGAGAGGACCTTTCCCCCGACCCTGGCAACGATGTGTGGTGGTATCCACTAAGATTAGAGTCCTGAACATGCCATTAACCCTGTCCTGGCCAGAACCAGGACACACAAAAAGGCAAAATCATAGTTTCCCATGCAAAGTTTCTTATAAAGTGTATGCATTTGCTAATGTCTTCCATTTCTCTTCAACCTTGCTTCAGAAAGACTATAACACTGCTTGTGCTTTTGAGGAAGAAGAATGACAGCTGTCACTTCTGATTGAGACGAAAATTTATTCTTGCCAAGGAATGAAATTTTAAAAATGCTTCACATCTTTCCTAGGATCTGAATGGATTTTTAGACAGTTGAAGTGGTTCAGTATTAGTAGCAGGTACTGCACCATGAATTATTGAAACTTGATGTTGGATGAATTCATCCTCATACATAACTTAAATAAGTTTTCAGTGTTAGTAGCCATAGTAATGATGGCATCTAGCACTTACAGGGCTTCTACTTTTAAAATGATAGCAAAGACGCCTGTGTTTTTTTCCAAATGTACAGTCATACCATTCTGCTTCTTTTAATGATAGCAGAACATTTACCAGCATACTTCAATGAACTGCAGTCCATTTTTGACTGATGGGCACAAACAGGCAGAAAAAAGCCCATTATTTGTAATCTAGTCTATTTTTAAAGGAAATCTTTTCTACGCTGGCTAGAAGAAAAGAACTTCAACCACATTGAGTTTTTTTACTAGGGGGTTATTTGTAAACTATTATTACCTCCCCTAAATAGCTATGGAGCTGGAATTAAGTATTCTTGGTAGCAGGAACATAATACAGCAAGGGTAGCTGAACTCTAGAAACATTGTGGACAAGTGACATGGCAACTCTGGAATGATAGTGTGTGCTTTATTAAGATTTGTCTGTGGGGTAAATAATAATGGATGCTGTACATAATTACATGCTGGTGTGCACCACTGATGCTTCTCATTCCTGAATAGAAACAGGTGAAATATGATATTTGAACTTTATGTTTACTAATGGGATATGAAGGCATATTAATTTCTTGTATCTGTTTGGGCATTTTCTTGTAAAGTAGTGCTTGAGAGTATGCTAACACTGGTGCATTTATAAGAATTTCTCATAATGAAGGCTGATGGCTTATTCTAAAGGATTCATTGCCAAGGCTGCTGTTCTAGCCCATGAACCAAAGGATAAGAGGAGGATAAAGGTAACTAAATCATAACTGGACACATTTAAAAAGTGCTGGAGAAAGACAGTCATCTCTAATCTGTTTGTAAAAAGTAAAGGGATGCAGTTTCCAGTCTGAAGCCTAGGGATTAAGTGGTAGAAATGCAAATGACACAGACTTTTGCCAGGTAGCATCTGACTTTAAAGGTTTTCGGTACATGTGTTGATTATTTACATTTATGTATTTTAAATTAAGGTAAGAGAAAGAAACACTGATCAGTGAAATTCAGTTTTGGGATTATGGCATAGATGCACTTCCCATTGTAAGTTAGAAATATTTCTGGCTCATTTAATTTATACAGCACATTAAAAGGTATACTTTTGAAAAGTTTTAATGTGAAGTGTGTATGCTTATAAAAAGGTGTAGTTAAACCATCACTAACAAATCCTTTGTAGTTAAGTTTGTGTCTATTAAACAAAAATATAATACAAACCTCCCATGTAGCTTAACATATGTGACTTGAAGACCTGAGACATTACAGTTCTTGTAACACAAAAATGGTTTCCGCTGGGTACATGTGTCTGCATAAAATGCATTTCAGACAGTGGAGGTTTGTGGAGGATGCTGGAGGTTTAAGTACCTTAAATGAGTAAAACTCACATGTGGATTTCTTCTCCAGGTAACACAGCTGCTGTTCACATGTGATCCACCATAGCTCTTGTAGCTGTCCACAGGAGGGGGATGTTATACACACTTATGTAACAATTTTTAAATAAATAACCCCCTAGAAGAGTACTGTTGAAGCACAGGCTGAACAGAACTTTCCAAATTCTCACCTGCTCCTCAGGCTAGCCAAAGGTTCTGTAGATTGGAGTTACTGCTGAAGGGGCATGAAAGAAGGGAATATTTGTTGTTGGTCAGAGTTCTGTTATGGAAATCTTTAACCAGTATACATAGAAATAGGTAAAGCATAAGGCAAGTAACTCTGAGAGCACAACTGACTACTGGGATTCTTTGTTCTAACTAGGCTGAAAAATGCAAACTTGGAAAGACACACAGATAGGTATGTATATTTCTACACACGGGGAATTTAAGAAACATCATCATGAAATGTTATGGCTCAATTTTAATTTAGTTTCTACTGTTGGTGAGGCGAGATACAAAATGACATATTTTTTGACTCACTAATGCAAACTGCACATGGGATGAAAATGGAAATTTTATTATTACTGGCAAAAAATATTTCTTGGTTTTTGAAATGCTTGAACTACTTTTATCTTGGGAATTCTAGGTGTTGTTTTGGTGGAGTTTTTGTTTTTTTGTTTGTTTGTTTGGTCTGGTGTGGGGTTTTATTTTGTTTGTTTTTTTTTTTTTTTAGGGCAGCAGCTAGTTTATTATTACAACTTCTCTCTAAGTGTATGCTGAAGTTCATTCACTAAATAGACACATATACTTTTAGATCATCCAATAAAAGCAATTAATTCTATGCCTGAAACATCTATAAACTCTGATTCTAATTGCAATTTCAAAGGGAAAGGAAGACGATGAATTAAACTTCTGTAACTTAGATTTGTCTTTTTTCAATATGTTAGAAAGTCTCTCTCAAAAAAAACTGGTTGAGGTTCCTTATCCCTAAATTCTCCCAGTAGTGGAGGAATTTGGCCATGCAATTCCATTATTCTGAGGGCTGATTGACTAAATCCAATGGAACTCTGAGAAATTAACTCTGCTACACTGATTTGTCATCATCACTGTCTATTAGTCAATTCTAAACCCCTAGACCTTGTGATGAATAAAGTATTCCAGTAAGTGCAGCATTTAAAATTCCATTAAATTACATTCTGAGTTTTTAAATTCAATTATCATGAAATCAATTGTAAAATTTCTTTCTACTAAGAAGTATGAAGAAAATCATCTTTCTAACTTAGAGCAAATGCTAGATTTTCATGCTGTTGTGTGACTTCTGGTATCCTGTTGTATATACTTAGAGCAGGGTAAAAGATTCTTAAGGTCAGCAAAAGTACCCTACAGATAGCATATACTGAAATGAAAAGATTTAGAAACAGTTTCCATTTTAATTTGAACAGTTACTCTTGTAAAACTTATGAGGCCTTCCAAGGCTTGAGAAATGCAAACTAAGGAAGAAACGAATGGTACAAGAGAAGCCTGTACAATCTGACTTGGTTGCTTATGGTTGAAGATTGAATTACAATGAGTTGAGGAACTGGGATCTGATTACTAGCTGAATTTTTTTGGGTGCATTTTCTCATGCAATATTCTACAAAGCATACTGTGCGTAGTCAATCCTTAACCCTTATTGAAGTCCCCCACAGAAAAGCTGTGCTCCATGCCTCTTTATTCGTGGTGAAGCAACTAGGACACTTCATATTATAACTCATGCTTAAATGAGACATAGTTTTGTGAATTCCTAGAGTATTTTAGAAAAACAAACTACTGCATTAGAATGAGTTACAATGGAAAGGAAACTCTGCTGTAACCATCTGTAAGTAATATATTTAAACTTTTCAGTAGATGGCTGATATATTAGTAAAACAAAAAAAAAATTGCACTTTTTTTTTGTCAAAAGACTTTGCACACGTGGAGATATTGCAGAAAATGCAAACTAGAGACAAAGAGATATTTGTGACTATCATTGGCAAATAACATACTTTTTTGCATCAGGAAGTAACTAGATTGTTACTAACGAGCCTCATGTACCTTCCTGTAGGGGAAATTAACTTGGCTGAAACTTCAACCAACTGAAGTCAGCAATCAGTTGAAATAACAGAGCTTGACAGTGATTTAGGTGCTATTTTTCTAGGGGCCTGACAGCTCAAGTATGTACATTGCCAGAGAAAAAAGTATTTATTACTGTCTGCCTAAAAACTGTGTGTTAGATTAATTTTCTTTCTGATAACTTTTATCCGAGGCATTTTTAGGTCAATATGCTTTCTGAACCGTGTCGCTCATAAAACTGAGTTCTTTTGTAGAATTTCTCGTTGGGGAAGTTTGGAAGTGACGAAAGTGCGTCTATGTGTGCGTGGATGTCTCTAGGCATCTATGTTACTGGGACTACATAAAGTTAATTTCTGTATCGTTTTCTTTTCACACTTCATGACTTTAACATCTCCTCTCATGATTTAGTTACTGAATAGTATCTTTCAAATGAATATCTGAAAAGGGTCAGTGATTAAACAAAATACTTTATTCAGTGTGAAGGCTGTCATTCTTTAGGTATATATATTCATGTCAGTTTAAGCCCCTCCATACACCCCCATTTTCTTTTCAAGCAGTTGTTTAGAGACCACTTGATTCCACAGGGTGGAAATGCATAACTATATAGTGATTTGAATAAGAACCTTTAGATTTATGGAAACATTTGTTTTTAAGGTTAATGAACATGTCATTCAAAAAAGACCAATGAAAAATATTTAACAGAGAATCCATAACATAATGTTTTAATTACGTATTGACCGTGAAATAATACCTATTTATCATAGTATTGCATATATAGTTTTCTTTTCCATTCTCTAGGACCCTGTAAAATTAACTGGTTTTTTTTTTTTGGTTGGTTTTTTTTGTTTGTTTTTGTTTGTTTTGTTTTGTTTTTTTTTTTTTTTTTAAATTATTCTAACATCTTAATTTATTAGGATCTCTTATATCTGAGGATTTATCTCAAACTAAACACTAAGCATCCACTTATTTTGGTCTTGGTGTTATTAACTCATTTCAATGGAAATTAGGTGTTAAAAGTACTTTGAAGATCCGGAAGTAAATGACTTGCTTGTAATTCCTCAAAGACAAGAATGAAGTAACCCATCTGCATGCATGAGTTTGGTAATTAAATGTTTCTGGGGATCCAGTCTGTAGTTATTAAAGATTTGAATATAATTCAGCATTCAGTCAAGAATTCATGCAGGAATTTGATGGCAAAACTAAGAAAAGAATTATTGACACAGTTCATCCTTTTCTCTTCCAGCATAATCAAAAAGGTTCCCACTTCTGTCACAGGTTATTAATTCTTTGTACTTAAACTACTTACAGTCCAGGTATGTTCATGTTCATTAGACACTGCTACTTTTGGTCTGTGTTTGGCCCAGCGACCTGTGAGAGTCTTATCTTTTCCTGCCAAGTTATGAGAAAACAAGGCCTGATAAATGAGAACTTCGTCCTTGAAGGAAGCATCTTGTATAAACTGAAATTAATTGGGGTCTCATTATTGGCTGACGGCCCTCCAAGGACATTTGAAGGAGAAAGTGAAGAGGAGGATGATGAATTAAGCCCCCAGACTCATTTAGAAAAGACCCCCAAGGTGTACCACGCAGACGTGGGGTAATCCCAATGTACACATGTGTGTGCAGAAGGGACACCACTGACATAACGGGGGGAGGGACCAAAGGCCTGTGGGTGGGTGGTGTTGGCCACGCCTGCCCAGGTAGATGTCATAAGTTAATTGTATAAAAAGCAGAGAGCTCTTGCTGAGAGGGTAGCTCAAGCTTCCCTGGAGGACAACATTGCCTTTTGTGGCCTGTGGGTGGGTGGTGTTGGCCACGCCTGCCCAGGTAGATGTCATAAGTTAATTGTATAAAAAGCAGAGAGCTCTTGCTGAGAGGGTAGCTCAAGCTTCCCTGGAGGACAACATTGCCTTTTGTGGGGACGCCTGCTATCTTGTGAGGCTGCTGACACTCTGAGGATGCTGCTTCTGCTATGGGTAATTCTAAGCATTCTGGAGTCGGTAAGACAACCTCATAAGTAACACCTGAGTGAGTGGGAGATTGTCTTGGGGGCTTGTTTCCCTTCTCTTTCCTGTCTCTCGGCTTCTCGTTCTGTTGGCTACTTCTTTGTAATAAATATAGTTTTGTTGAGCTTTTAACAGTGTACTGGTTTCAGTTTTGACATTCTCCCTGCTACACCAGGTATTGACTATTTGGACTGTGATCAACAAAACATTAAAGGCAGAAATTTTCTATATGTGTAGAAGAATACTCCGATTTTTCATGGAAATTTACAGAATGCTAATGCAAACTAAAATTTGCGAGGTTAGTTAAAAAATGAATGTGCATAAGCTAACACATGAAGAAGAATCAGAACCAGTACTGTTTTGAGCAGGGTATATCTTTCAGTCTGGTAAAATTAATACTTATATTTTCTCTTCTTATTTCATCATTTTATAGTTTTGAATAGAGAGTAAGTTGCACCTGATAACTCTTCAGTGATCTTCATCTTCCTCTTGCTTCATAAGATCTGTTGCCTTACTGAAATTACTTTTAATGAAAATAGTTTTAATGAATTCCTTGTATTGAACAAGATGTTTAGTTCATAAAATTTGTTCTAGATTTTTTTTCAAATTTAAATTGGTGTTTGGTCTAGCAAGCTTTTTTCTCATAAATGAGTACACATTCAGAAATTGCCTCTGAAGTCACTGAATTCAGTCAGCTGTTAATGAAAAATCTTTTCATTAACTTGTTGAGGTCCCCTGACACTGAGATCACTTTTGTGAAAAATAAGCATTTGCTTGCACAGATTATTACAGAATCCCACTGGTCTCATGTATAGGTATCAGCTTGTGGTTTTCTCAAGGTTGCTTTATATATATTCTCATGGACACATTATACAGAGTTCACCCAAAACATAATTTTGTTTAAATAACATGCTCTCAACCAGTTGCTCTTTGCAATAAGAATGAAAATGAATTTGTTCAACTTCACCAGTGAGCCCTGTTTTGGAAAAGGAAAAAAAAAAAAAAAGAGGAAAAAAGTGACAAATCCCTTTAAGTTAATCATTCTGGAGACATGCTTTTCTGGAGCCAGTGCTGCAGTGAGGAACACTTCTTGATACTAAGTCCTGAATTTTAAACGTTTGAAAACACACATTCAGGAGATAGGACACAACTTTTACTTGGTTCTGTGCTGCCCTGATTGCAGGGACCCTTGAAAGGCCCAGCATGCACATGTCATGGGGAGCATGCTGGCCAGAACAGCGGTTGCTGACACTCCTGACAGACATCTACGCTAAGCAGAGGCCTCTTGCACGGAGCACAGGAGACAAGATAAACACTCTTGTGGGTTGCAAGGGAAATGAGAGAAATAAGTGGCCACTATAAGTGAAATGTTGAACTCACTTGGAAGCTTTAACTTTGACTCTTAAACCAATAAATGCTTACAGATAGCTTTTGTTTTTGATGGTATTTCTGCCTCTCCTAAATCTCCCCAAGGGAATATAATCACATAATAACATATTCCACAGTAAAATGCACTATCACCTTAAATCATGAGATCATTAAAAACCAGACTGCACTTCTGAACCTTATCTGTTCAGCAGCTTTTTTCCTTCTGAAATTAACAGTGTTTTGTGGATAGTGGTACTTTTCACTGCTAGTGATAAAGAAAGCAAATACTTGTGCTTGGAGACCAGAAGGTGGAAAACACTATCTGTGACCTAAACTGCATCTGTTCATTGGCCACTATAAGAAAAGGAAGGTTTTGATTTACTAGCCAGACAGCTTTCTCAATTTTCTTGTCAAGAAATATCTTTAAGCTGCAATACAGTTATGACAGCTTGGATAACAGCATTTAGCTATGCTCCAGCAGCTTGTAGATTTTACATGCTATACGCCTAGACCTGTCAGAGAGACCTATGTCAGACACAACACTTATAAAAATTTTTTATCTTTTTCTTGCACTTGCTCAATATGAATTCTCCTAGTCACTTGGTATGAATTTTAGTGTTTCCCCCCTTCAGATGTGGACTTTGATATCACTTTAATGTTAACAGAGACTGAACTACTAGTCCTTCATTACTATTTTTAAAAAGTTGAAAAGGAATATTCATCATGCAGTAAATATATTGCCAACACGTATGTATTGCCAGACTTTGAAAGATAGGTAGGCAACTTGTCTTCTGTAATTGTGAAGGTTTCTTCCTGTGGGTTTTTTTTTTTTAATTTTTTTAAAATAAACTTAGTATTTTTAATTACAGCATCTGTTAGCTAATAGGTCTTAAAACATTGAGTTAACAAGTAGACAATAGTACCTGTTCATCTTAACGAGGAGTGGATCTTCATGTGGTTCTGCTTGTAATACCCAAATTGCAGATGGTTAATTATGTCTTTTTAATCCAATTGTATGAGAGACTGGAGAAAATGATTACTGGCTCAAAACAACTAAACTGTGTGTGTGTATTTGGCAGGGAGAGCGAGGGTGGGAAGGGCAGGGCAATTTCTGCGTAGATGGGATGGTGCACTTGTCCACACCCTGCCCCTGGAGCCCCTAGTCCAGCCCCAGAACGGCTATCGAGCCACCGGTACACCGAAAGCTCCACCTGGCAGGTGAAGAAGAGTCCTGGGAGACCAGAGCAGATAAAAGCAGTTGCATGAGTGCACACATGTTCGCAGCCCGCTGTACTGGATTTTATAGCAGTTGGATCTGAGCGATGAATATTAATCTTTCTCTGTCCCCTTCTTTTCCCTTTTTCTATTTTTCTCTCTTTCTCATTGCTAAATCAATGTTTTGTGAAGTGCTTTGTTTTGATTGAATGCTTGCTTTAAAATCTGCTAAGTAACTTATTCTACTTTAATGCTCTAAAGTTTGCTAGTAAAAGTCTGTTATACAACCTCCTGAGAATTTTGTTGGGTTCTCCTTTGCACCAACGCAGGGTATTGAGGTACCTAAGCCCCGCCTTTTCCCTTTTAAAAAGCTCGCCAAGCAAGTTTGGGGCTTTATAAATGGGATCAATTTTAACAGGGTAACCACAGTTCTTCAAATGCTGTGAGCATGTCTCATAAACTTCTCTTTACATTCTTTTTATATTTCCTCATATGCTTGTACAGAGAACAATACAATTATCCCAAGGCATGTTTCGATTTCTCGCTTAATATCAAGCTTCACGCCTTTTGGGAAGCTAAGCTTATTGCAGAAGGATATGGACCTCAACAGCAGTGACTTCTCACTGTCTTTTTTCTCCTTTATTCTACAGGTGTATATGAGTGTCACAATAGGTGTGGACTGAATTTACAGCATTGCTATAAGATGCATTTTCTGTCCATGGAAAATGTTGTCCCAAATATCAGGTGAACTTTGTGTTGCTCTATGAGGAATATGTGTGTAGGTACAGTAACTTACCACACAGGAAATACATATTCAAAAAATAAATATTTTTAAAAATATCCCGACGTAGGCCACTCCTGTACAGCTCTATTTTAGATTTTATTTTGTCTAGAATCTTGATTTAGGCCAGCACTTATCATACCTACCATAAGCAGACCGGAAGTCAGGCAGTTAACTGAGGCTTGTCATTTGAACTCTCTCCCATAGGCGACTCCATTGAAGAATAGTTTTTCTTCCTATCTTTAGTGTTCAAGCCAAGTGAGATAAATTACCTTCCAAAGACATCTTAGAGTTTCAATATTATCTCTATTTTCATGAATCTTACCAATTATTATGCAAATGCAAATTATTGTTCAAGAAAACTTATATGTGTTACCTCAACTATAAGTTTGCATGCTACTCTTATCTGCCTTTCAGACTTTGATAAGCCCAAACATGAAACTAGGTGTCTCCAACATGAAACTAGGTGTCTCCAACATGAAACTAGGTGTCTCCTTAAAGGTTTTTATGGCATTGCTTTGCTACAATAAGAGTTGTCAGTCTCCTTTAATAAGGTTTGGAAAAGACCCGAAATCCTTAATGGTTTCCCTAAGGAATTATCTTAACTTATTGTTACTTACTGTATGATAATGTATGCCTTCAATTAATTTGATAATCCCCAACCCCCTTGCTGGAAGAAATAGTGACACTGGTTGTTGTCCATGATTTTGTATATTTCATCATACACACCTTAGTTATCTCTTACTGTATCTGAAGAGACCTGGTCTGTGCAGCTGTTTTTCTTACGGTAGCTTCCATTCTGAATATCTCTGGTTCGGACTGAATGGGACTAGACTCACACATAATGGTTACGATGGGGGTGAGCTAAGGATAGGGTCAGTAACTTGACTGTGTTTCATTGTGTTGCAAGCTTTTATATTTCTTTTCTTAATATCTGATTAAATTTCTGATCACTGTTGAGCACTGAACTGACACTTTAGTGGTGTTGTCAATTATTACTCTGAAGTCAGATTTCTAAATGATGATGGATCTTTATGTCTAAAATTCATGTTTTATCATAATTTTAAATTTACCTGTATTGAATTTCATCTGCTATTTAGCATCAAGACAGCCAAAGCCATAGGGTCCTCTGCAGCTCTTCACATTTGACCTTTGTCTTATCTGTCTTGAGAAGCTTCACCAACAGTTGTTCTTTACTTCACAGTTCATCCCTTGTTTAGAGTACTCATTAAAAGACTGAACAACCGGTTACCGGTTTTTAACTGTCTTATTTTGTATGGGTCACAATAGATAACTTTCTTTCTTTCTGCTGTACTTCTGGGCTTTTAGTTTATGCTTGCTTGAGTCACAACATTTCTGACTTTTTTCAATATTTTAAGATCTATCTCAGATGTTTTTGCTAGCAATGGTAAGATGAAAGTCATCATCTGTGCTTGAGATGCCTAGTCAAGTGTATTTTGAAGTAAATTTAGTCAGATTTGAGCTATACTACTGGGGAAATTCCACTTGTAATGGAAATCTTTCAGTGGGTAATAAATGCCTGAATTTACTTTGCAAAGAAAATGACAGAAATAGTTTATAATTCTCTCTTGTACATACAGTCAGCATTCTGAGTTCCCTGTTATCAACTGCTTCCCCTTGTCTTCTTTTTCTTTTTATTACTAAGGCAAGTCAGTTTATTACTTCAATTAAAAATCCCCAAACCACAACACAAAAATCAACCATATAATAATTTTGAGATGTCAGAAGATGAATTAGTAACATTTAATATCTTTAAAGTCTTTGTCATTAGTGAGTAAAAAAATTAAAAATATAATTTCTTCATGCAGAGAAGGGACCCAAAACAAAGAAAACCCTGGGCAGTTATACCCTTATGACTTTGTAGCAGGATACTCTGCCAGGAATGCAGTAAACCAATTCAAACAATGCCCTATTTTGCAAAGTTATCAGTGGTGGAATGAGAGGGGCTGTCATGTTGCTTTTGGTGTTGAATTATGCTAAAACCAGCCTGGCTCACTAACCCAAAGTTAAACATCCTGATAGTGAGGTAAAGGAGTGGCAGATATGGTAAAGTACACTTATCTAATAATGCTACACAGCTGGCCTGGAGACATATGATTGACAGTCAATCCCTTTATACTATAAAAGCCCGGTCCCACTTTTTAGTGGCAGGATCTTCTAACATACCCCTTCTTGCAGCGTGTTTGGAGATTCCCCCCTTGGTGGGAATGCCCCTCAAAATTACTCCTTGAGGCTGAGTGAAAGAGATTTGCCCATGGTCATTGGTATGGATGAGTAACATCAATCTCTACCTAATAATTGTTTTTATATAGTACACTTTACTAGTCTAGTAGTTTTAGCTTCTATACTGTGTAGTAAATAGTTCTGATTAAGATATTTTTTCTAATCATTTCCCATAATAATTCATTTTTATTTAAATATATCTGATTTGCCATCCCTAATCCTGTGGGATAAAATACAAAGGTTCAATCACACCATTGTAATTTCTTAGACTTAATCCATTGACAACATCTGGGGTTAAGATTGGATCCAGCTGCACCTTGGCTCCTCTCTGAGGAGGAGTTTAGAAAGAAAGGGGGTCCTTTCTGCACCTTGTCACTCTATAGGAGGGCTTCTCTAATAAACTTCAAAACTCCCACTCCACGTGCAACAGACTTATGCACCCACCCCTCATGTGCCTTGCACATGCCTCTTGGTCCCATGTTCATTTTTGGTCTGATGTCGTCTTCCTCCTTATTGGGTTCTTTCCCTGTTTTCATGGAGGTAGGCTGTTCATTGTTCTTATCTTGAGGAGTTGCAGCTTCTGCCAATGTCTGTAATCTCCTGATATTCTGGTTTGTGCTTCTGATGTACCTGCTCTCTGGCAGAGCACAGGAAACTAAAAAAGCCCTAGACCCTACTTAGCAACAATCAAAACATTAGTGTGTTATTAACATTGTTGATATTGATAAAAGTCAAAGCACAACATTGTACCAGTTACTAGAAAAATTACTCAGAAAATTTACTCAATTCCAGCCAAAAACATTTCTAAACGTAAGTTCAGAGCTTTTGGCCTAAGGCTTCATCTAATCTAGCTATTCATGTTAAGCCAGTAAAGCGAGGTAAACTGCATATTAATCGCACAGTATTATAAGTATATGTAACTCATTCCACTTAAAACTTAGCTATTTATGCTAAACAACTAATATTTCTCAACATCTATTCAAACTTTATCTGAGAGATTCCTGTTATTTCTTTCAGGCTCTTCGCAGACCTCTTTTCAGCTCTTTCTCACTTCGTAATACTGCTGTAGAATTTCCCCTATTTAAATTCCAAACAGTTTCCTAAGAAGAAATCTGTTTTACCAAGATCTGATTTAACCATTTATCTCCTGTCATGGTTTAGCCCATCCCCCTCAGTTTTAGGGTAGAAGATGGTTAGTTCCAGGTGAAATTCCGGCTAGGTAGCCAATTAGAGACTTCTGTGACGTCTCTACGAATTACATAATTTAACTCAAACCGGAAAAGAAGGGTTGTTGTTGTCGTTGTTGTAGTTGTGTGTGGGGCAGAAGGAACTCGGAGCCATGATGTAAGTGAGGCGGCGAGGCCTCCCCGAGTGGGGGGCCAGAGCCCTCCGCCCCTGGCCTTGGGCCAGGGGCAGGCATGGCACCGAAGCCTCCGGCTGAAGCAAGTAGCAGAGTGGAGAAGAAACTCCAAAGAAAAACTGCTCAGCTGAGACAGAAGGAGTTCCAGCTCCGAGAGGAGCGGCAGAAAGCAAGAGATAACAATGCAGCTGCCAAGGTCGGTGGAGAAAGTGCAGAGGTATGGGGGAGTCCTTCCCCCGCCTCTCTCCCTCCAGCAGGGGAAAAGACTTTAAAACTAAACCCCTGCCACCTGTGGAAATGATGTGGAGAGAAGGGACTTTCGTGTGAGTTCTTCCCCCGGAGGCCTGGATAGTCCGGGGAGGGCAGCGATGGCTGGAGGCCAAGACTGGATCACTTGAACTGTTTGCAGCAAGCTGCAGAGGAATTGTAGCCACAGAATGAGAAAGAAGTTGATGAATTCTCCTTTGAGAGGCTGTGTGCCTCTGATGACTTTGGGACTTTGTCCAAAAGATAAGCCTTACACGAAGCCCCCCCGTAGGAGGGGCCTGGTGCGAGCGTGGACCAGGTGTAATGGCGAGTGGGGAGCGGTGGTGAAGTTGGAGTAACCAGCCGCGGCCGAGAGCCAAGATTGGGCGTCTGGCCAGAAGCAGAAAGTCAGGAGAATTCCAGAGGGCAAAAGAGAAGAAGCTACAAGCAGCAGAGCACAGCATCAGAAAGTGTTCTTGGGTCTGGACTGAGCCAAAGAGACCCAGAACCCCTGTGATCCCGGCGAGGGGTGGTAAGTCCGAGAAAAACCCCCCTGAAACTCCTCGTGGAAGAAACCTCCATAGAGCCCTGAATCTCGTAGTGACGACATGGTTATATCTTCAGCGACTATGGACAAGCAGCTAGAAGCGAGAAGTAAACTCCCCTGCATTCCAAGGGAGAGAAAGAGAGAAGTATCTTCAAGCTGCAGGAGTTTAAAACTGTTACCTTAAAGACTTTTTTTCTTCCTCCCTTCTCTTTCTCCCTCTGGACTGTTTTTGAGGGAGAGAGGAGGGGTGGCATTTGTACATATATAAGTGTGTTATTATAAGAAAACTAGTTAGAGTTGTATGTATATATGTATATATATGTAAGTATTCCCCTTAGTTTCTGTAGTGTAGCAATAAATCTTAGTATTACCCCATTTCAAGGTGATCTGTTTTGTCTGTGCAAACTCTTCCTAATTAGTAGCAAAATTTATGGGTTGATAACACTGTGCAAAAAGCACAAAGGCTGAAACCATGACATCTCCTTAGTTGTATGTTGCGCTTCCATGTTAGGCTGTTACCCTTAGATGGACAGATATGCATTAAAAGCCTGAAAGCCAAATAAATGTAAGAAACACTTCTGATTTCTAACAAATCAGACAGAAACTAAACTGCTGGAGATGCCTCAAATCATCATGCCTATAGACAGTAATATTTTATCCAGCCAAACAGGGATTTTGCAGAAGTTTTTAATAATCAGTTTTTAGACTTTGAAGTTTCATCTGCTTGCACCTATTGTATTTACTGGAAAAGTGATGAAGGCTTCCTGAAAGCTTAATTGTAACTTTAAAAAAAAAAAAAAAAAAAAAGGGTAATAAATGATTTAAATGTTTATCTTTTTTTCTTTTCTCTTTCTTCTACAAAAAGGAAATTATTTCCTTTGTTAGTGAACTTTATTGTCTTAGCAGATGACACTGTTACATTCATGAATGAGAGGGCATTCTAAACCCTTGGGACAATCCATAGTGTATCAGAAAAAGCAGCTTTACTTGGACCCTTTGGTGCTACTTTAATGAAATGATAGTCAGGGATCAAATCCCAATGATGGAAGTATTTGTGTCTGACATCTAGTGTGTGGAAGTGGGGAGCTTTTCTGAGCTCTCTACAAATTAAAACTCTCAAAGCCACAGCTCTCCACTGGGCATTTTTTACAAATGTAATTGAAGATACCCAAGGTGATTGCTTAATCAGCCCCTTCTCTAACATATTAAAATTCACCATGACTTGCACAGCTACCTGACTCACTGGGGGAAATCTGATGTAGGGCTCTCTCACAGAAATATTGCTTAGTTTTAGCACAATCCAGTGTCTCACTTGATCACATCTGTCAAAACACTCCTCATCCTTGGAGAGCATGTTAGCATAGAATAAGATACAATTTTTTCTCTTTGCCTCTAGGGTTGTTTCTGTTAAGTCATGTGAGTGTGTGATTCACAGTTTTTAGCCTCTATTCTCCTTAGAGGCTCTGAGACAACATGGAGGCAAGTTTCCAGCATAGCCAATCTAACTTTTCCACCAGCTTCTTTTCCTGTAAGTGCCTTTAATTGATCTTACCTACTCACTGAATCACAGAATCTTCTGGGTTGGAAGGACCCCACAGGGATCATCAAGTCCAATTCTTAAGTGAATGACCTGTATGGGGATCGAATCCATGACCTTGGCAACATCAGCACCATACTCTGAGCCAGTCTCAGGGTCCACAGTGTTTGGTCCTCACTGGAACAGGATTCTGATAAACACATATCATTCATGGGATATTTATGCTATCATACATTCTTTTACTCTTAGAAGTGTGATTGCATGATGATCTCTGCTATCATAGTGCTTGAAGCTACCACAGAAAATAACTCATGGAAGGATCATAGTCTTCTAGAATTTCCTTGAAGACATATATTCAGCAGAAAATCCTAGCAGAATAAGCCTCTTAGTGTAAAATACTAGTACTTCAGTGATGCGCCCAAGTTTGTGTATTCCTGGAGGTAGTGGTTGCTGAAACAAAACTTAATTTCTTATGTAGAGGGACCACATACTGTGGTAGTTGGATTTTTAATATTTTTAAAGTAATCTGTTTCACATGCTGCACTGCAAATTCTCATTCTCTTTTTCACTACTATGGTAGTATGAAAGACTACTTTTAAGTCTCTCACAGTTTTCCAGCTGTCAGTGTCAGCTTATGACAAACCTCTCAGTAGCTCTTCACATCTGTCATTCATGTCATCATTAGTGGTGACCACACTGTACTATTCACTCCTAATTTGTCTGTGATGTATTGCTTGGGTAACTCTTCTTCTAGTGGCCCTTCCTCAGCTTTCTTTACAACTATCATCTGGTATGGGGCATGGCAGGAAGCAGCTCATCTTGCCTGTGTAACTCTGGGAGCTTATTTTCACCACAGATGTGGAATTTTATTTATTTATTTGAGCTACTTTACTTAGCTCACCTTTTTGCAGTATTTCATTTATAGTATAGTAGTAATCTTGAGGTTGTAAACTAAACTTTAAGGCTAATACCTTTAAAGTAGCTTTGATTTCAACTTTTACATCTGTAGCTAAGATTACTGTGTCCCATAGGCTTACAGTATGTCATCCTCCTTTCCCACCTGCTCATAGAGTCTCCCTATTAAACCACCTCCAGAAGAACGTCTTGCAGAATTCACTCATAACCTGTCACTAGTCAGAGCTCTGCTCTTGCATGATATGGGTTAATAATTTACAAACATCCCTGGTAAACAAAAGTGTGTATGTTGACATTTCTGCTAGTAACTCATGCACAAACTATATAGTTCAGTAAGTCCAGTCCCATTTGCATTTCTTCAGATAGAGTGGAAAATATTTTTTTGCACATACCCTCCCCACAACACCCTCCTTTGTGTGTGTCTCTGATGGGCAACATGACTTGTCCTAAGAAAAGAATACCAGGTTGGAATTACAGGAGGAGAGACCTAAATGCTCCCATAATTGATGCATTCCAGAGATGGGGGAGTTGTGATGATTGACTTTGGTACAAATTGACCTTCAAACAGGTCTAAAATGCTGCTGGAGAGTGGGCCTAGTAGGTCAACTTGTCTCTCCGGGTTTTAGGCAGCTTCTGGGTGTCTTGTTCCACTCCCCTACCCCACACTCCTGGCAGGGACTCCCGCAAGGTACGTCCAGCCAGATGGGAATGTTCACTTTTGGAAGGGTAAGTAAAGGTTCTGACATCCAGTCACATATGGAGATAAACTCCTAATGTATCTACATAGGTGTCATATTTCTCAAGCCTGACTGAGAGTCTTTTCTCTCAACTATTCTACTACACTTTGTCACTGTAATTCCTATTTATTGTAGTCAAATAATGGACTGCAGTTGTCACTTTTAATTACAACACAAACTGGAAGCCTGGCCTTCCTTTCCTTCCTGCAGGACATCCTTTCCAGAGACAAACATGACATCAATATGAGACTATAACTTAAAGATATATTCATGTATTATCAACATTTGCTTGTATTTGCAGTGTAGTTAAAACTAATGGCACTGATTCTTAGAGTACATTTTGAGGCATTGACTGTTTTGGACAGTTTTACATGTAATCATAGGAAACTAAAGGCTAGAATGCAGGGAAATTTTAGTATTGAACATTTTTTTTTTCCCCCCTTAAATCCATATTGTTTACATGTGTGTCTCTTTGTCTATTCTGTTCTACATTACCTGACGTTCAAAGATTTCTACAACAATCAAAATGACCTTTATGCTGTGCAATAAGTGTCAGGTCCACAGAGAACCCTAAATAATTGTCTCGCTATGAGTTTCTGAAATGCTGTAGTTTTTCATCTCAGTAACTGACGTATCTGTCACTTGGAGACTTTACTCATGCAGACCTTCTAAAAACAAATGAAATCTTTCTAGCAGCACATGAAAACAATTCATCAACCATGAGAATCTATTCTTATTACATTTTCAAATATATTTTTAATTATTTAAAAAAAATAAAATACAAAATACAAAATAAATTATAAAAAAATGACACTGCTTTTATTCTCACTTGACTGCAAATGAGAGCCTTTCACAACTCTCCTAATAAAAATACTGCAGATTTGAAGACCTACAGAGAAATATATTATCAGCATTATATTCTTTGAAGTTCTTAAAAAAAAAGTAAATTCTAATCAGATATACTATTCAGATTAATATGCATATAGAGTAATTATCAAACTGGTGATTTTCCTAGTAGTCTGACGGTTAAAGCTATGCCACTGTGTATTACTTGCAAATGTGCAAATTACTCCAAAGTCTGATTCAGAGGCTTCCCTTGTTACCTATATTGAATTCTACACAGTAGACCAATAAAAGCAATCTAATTGATCTATCCCGTTATAGTTTTGATGGCTTCTGAAGCACTAGGTATAAAATAAGCTAACAGGAAAATCAAAGCTTTAGTGACCTCTGAATATTCTTCATCAAGTAGGTTGATCTAAATCATGTTATTTTAAATTTATATAGTACATTGGCAACACATTTTATGTAACAAACACTGACTATTTGTGAATTGCCTTCCTCTTCCGTTGAACATGGAGTCTATAAAGGAAAAGTCTCCAAGTAGCTGGGAGCAATCCTTCAACAATTTTGTTAAGTAGTGAGTGTTTGGGTACTAAAATCTTCAGAGAGACTACCTACCTGCAAACACTAGTTGGACAATATTGCAAGTTTTCCACAACCACATGATTTCCCTAGCCTCATATTTTGATAATTTCTCAGTTAAAGGATTTTGTTTTTGAATACCTTTCCACCTTTTTCTTTCTTCTTGCCTTTTTTTTTTTTTCCTGGTGACTCCAATCTGAAAGGATTTGAGAATTGAACCAGTAGAATAGAACCATCTCTTCCAAAAGGTAGTCAGTGTCCCCATTTTTTCAAAAGTGTAAAAAGGACAAGATATCACTTCTTTTTCTATATTTTCAGCAGCTGAAAACAATTGGGAGGAACTGACATTAGAGAAAGTTAATCTGCACTGCAGTCCTAATAAGTGTAATGGAAGAAAAAATCAGGCTGAAAAAGGAACATCACACAGAAGAAAGCATTTATTTCAAGCTCAGTAAAATAAGGGAATATGGAAATCATGTGCAACACACTATTCTATGTGGATTTGCCTGAGGAAAGTGTTACTCTTTAGCCTAAATTAAAAGGAAATTTTTACTATAAAGAATATTAAAAACAAATGTTGTGGTAAAAAATTTTAAATTCTAATTATTTAATAAAATCCTTCCCTCATCCCCACTTCGAAAGAAGCTTGCTATTTCAGCAACATTTAAATAACTAAATCTGAGTTAAAAAACCAGTAATGGCTAACTTAGGCCACACTAAAATGTTCATCTTATTCCAGTTCTCCAGCTCTAGCAACAGTCATTATGGAGCTTCTGAATATAGGACGAGAACAGACTGAAACTTCCCCTCCATCTTCTAGCAGTCAGAACTTTTTATACCCAATATAATATTTGCGTAGGTCTTGATAGACCTGTTTTAATAGGTGTTTATTTGGCCTATGTTTTACGAAAAATTCTTCCATGAATTTGTTTACATCCTTTGTGAAGACCTGTACTCCTTACGTCAGACAAAATGTCCTGTGGCAGTGAGCTCCATGTTATAGTCTGAGCTCATATAAGAAAGTATCATTTTCTGTTTTAATTTTGCAGGCTTTGGACTAATTCTATCTTTTTTGTTCTAAGAAACAGTGAATTCCTGGTCATCTTCTCATTCATTTGATACATATATTTGGGATAAATACATATCAAAGTATATATATCTGTATATGTTCTTCTATCCTAAACAACTTCAGTAATGCTATGTGGTTCAAAAGTGAAAAAAAAAAAACCCAAACCCACAAAAATTACACCAAAATAACACACCACCTCTCCAGCTGAATTTCCACAAGGTGGCCAACTTTATCATTGCTATGATGTTAAATTAGCTACTAATTTACTTTTAAAACCTCATCAAATTCAATTTCAACTATGAAAAATAAATGCTGTAATTTGGAAAGGATAGCTGTTTTTTTCAATGACATCTGTGTGAGATTGAATCTATTGGATCTGTGCTTTAACTACAAAACTGCATGGGATATGTCCATAATTCTACTTGATTGATAAAAGTCATAAATTTATAATGTCTCTACTTGAGCTAAATAATGTAAAATTCAATATATTAATGAGAAATATGGAATTAAAATGATTCAACCAATGTATCTTCCTGACACCTCACTTTCCCTGTGCACATATGAGATGGAGATAAAATGCAGCTCTGCTGGACTCATTAGATAATATTGCTTTTCTCCTCTTCTTGAAAAAGCAGGTTCTACTAACTGGTGTTTCTTTAAACACTTCCCAAGCTGGCTATAGAAGAAATCCTTTGGCAGACTAGGATTTCTCAGTTGTGATCAATCTACCTGGTCGTGCTCACTTCTGAAGTGCTGTTCCATGCTGACCCTTCATTTAAGAGGTGATGAATGGAGGCAACACAGATGCAGCTGAGGGTACTTATTTTACCTGAAGAAGAGTAGGTCAAGTGTAAAGACTGCTTGCAACAATAACTTTGGGAGGAGTAAGTTTCCCCTGCTCAGCTCAATCAGGATAGTAACTTTAAAGCCTTATGATTATTCTGATGACAAATTTACTTTTTTTTTTTTTTCTGCTAATCAAAACATTTAAAGAGAAAATGTAAAATGATAGCTGATTCAGAAGCTAAGAATAGCTTGGTGGAGACCTGAAAACTTTATTGTGATGTGTTGTTTCCTGTCTGAATTTCATAAAATCATAGAATCATAACACCATTAAGATTGGAAAAGACCTCTAAGATCACTGAGTCCAACCTTTGACTGAACACCAACACGTCAACTAAACTCCAGTCATTTCTTGAACACTTCTAGGAATGGTGACTCCACCACCTGGTTGGAAAGTCTATTCCAACACTAGTTTCTGAAGTAAAGAAATGTTTTCCAGTTGGAAGAATTACATGACTTTTCTAATGTCAGATTTTGGTTCCATAAAACTGAAGTTTGAGAACTATGAAAACCCACTTTCTCTATTTTTCCTCTGGTCTTCTCCTTTACTCCACAATCAAGTAAATGAAGCCTGAAATGTGTTTTAAGAGTGCATTCTGGTGATAAGTGGCCTGAGCATGGCTCATCAAGGGGACTATAGATGGGAGACAGTGAAGGAGCTAATGAAACTGCAGACTATTTTTTATTTGAAGGAACTGTATGACAGATGCAGAGCCTATTTAACCGTACAATCCAGAATTCTTGTTGTAGGGAGAGATACTTTTTTTTCCTGATGAAGGAGGTGAGAATGAGATACTTAGCAACACTGAATTTGGGGGGTTATTTTTAAAATCGTTTACTCACTGCAAGAAATATTGTATTCCTGACTCTCCTGGTAATCAAATGGTCCTCCTCCTAATTTTACTCGAAGGTAGGCATTTAAACATTTATTGCATTTTAACTCTGCTACTGTGCACAGGTGTAGCTGTTTGCAAGTCAGGATTTCACCTTCTATAGAGGAACCTAAAGTTTTACATAAAAAGAATGTACTATGGACAGATAAAAAGGCTAGAACTATATAGAACAAAACAAAAGAAATTACTGAAATCAAGCCAGTAAACATACAGCATGAAGAATAACTATTGTGTTTGCAAAAGCCACATGTGCAAGATATGCTTCTATCTTACAAGTTGTACCTTGATTGCAGTGAACATTAAAATGACTAAGTTTATGTATATTAATACTGATGCCTTAAGATCACACTTGGAAGCAAAAATACTCACAAGGCAAATTTATCATAGATAAGATATAGAGCAGTTTCTTTAATTGAAGGCCTTCAAACACAGGGAGTACAGAGATGCACACCCACATGTCCAGGGATTCCACAGTTTATGGTACTGTCCATCCAAGCCCAGATCTACCTGCCCCCCAGATCCTCTCCAGTTCTGCCCCCGGCACACCCCTCTGGAAATTGAGTCAGGTGTCCTCCAAGATCCCTTCTTCCTTATCTTCCTCTTCTTCACAGCATGTACAGTCCTTGGAGCTCCTTCAAGGTTCTGGGTTTTGAAGGTTGTTTTGAACTATGTGGTATCTTGTTGTAGAGGCCTGGGGTGCAATGTTCTTAAACATAATGAAGACCTGCCTTGAGAGGAGTCTAAACAAGCTAAGGAATTTAGGAAGTTCAGTATGAAATGGGGTAATAAGATTGGGTAAGTATAAATTAATGTTCTAAAGTGTGACAGACTACAGCTACTTCTAAAATCTACAAAGAGCTAAAAATCCAAAAAATCCAGAGGCATCAATACCAAAGTCCTTAATTTCCATAATATTTTAAAAATTATGTATTTTCTTATGAAATTAAGTCATAATTCAATAGGGTGATGTAAGTTTGTTTCTAAATATAATCATTCTGAAAGTAATGGACACTGGAAATTAAATAATGTTTTCAATCAATGTGCCATTGACCATTTTTTATGAAAAGCAGTGAAAACAAGGCACTAAGCTAAGTGGAATACAGAACAGAGAAAGACATTTACTTGGGGTATCTATAATTTTAGTGTGCATAAGTTTCCTGTGCTGGAATCAAATATTCAGAGTTCAATAAAAAGATCCATTTTGAATCTTATAATAAACATGTAATTTTAAATTTTAAGAACAAAATAGTTTCTGAAACAGGCAGGCTTTTCTTCTGTCTCCCTCTCCACAGACTTTTAATGAAAAGGGAATGACATGTCTTGAAATAAGAAAAGGTTTCTTTTTTTTTTTTTTTTTCTTGTCGGTGATGAGAACTAACTCAACTTTTGTCTTATTGATTTATAACTTCTGATGCTAAGAGCTGAAGTGGTTACAGTGTGCTATTTGATCTCATGTATTTATATTTTTCTGTGTAAAACCCCAAAGGCAGACTGACGACATGCCTGTGTGCTTGTCTCTGTAATATCCAAATCTCTCCTTCTAGTCTGGTTGAAAATTTATAAACATGTAAATTGTGAGAGTGAAAGTAAAGATTATATAGGGATATATGTTCTCTGCTGGATCATTTCACGCTGCTGGAGTTTGTCTGTTCAATTAATTTAATTCACCTTTTTAAAACACCTCCAATAGAAAGAGGTGTCAACATTATTGAAAGTTACATTTCAGAGGAGGCTGCTAGTTGAGATTTATTTTTGGAAACTTGTTTTAAACTACAGTTTCACTTTATTTTTTCTTTTTCATTAGGTTTTCTCTACAAACAGTCTGTGAACTCATATTGGAGATGTCAGATGTTTAGAAATATTAATATTGCAAAGGCATGCAACACTCCTGCTGTGGTACAAAGGTACACAGAGAAAAACAATGAACAGTGCAGCTAAAATCTTTAGGTTCATTTAAGTTTAATAAGCTCAGAATTTGTAGATGTTATAAAAGAAGCAGCAGACAGAGGTGTTTTATTGGCTAATTTTTCACGTCTATAGGTATTTTAGGTTTCTAAGCTTTAACGCATTGAATTAGGCCACTCACATGAGTCTTAATAAAGCCAGTGGAAGTACTCATGGTAAGAAAGGGATGTTTATGTCAGTGGATATGGGTCAACATGTAGTTCTGTATTTATGTTGCAAGAATCAGAAATTTAGTTTTCTAGTACCATATTTGTAGTCAAAGTGGATAGTTCTTGAGATACCATTCATCAGTGCTACAAGATTTTCCATCTTCACAAGAGAATTAGCGGTCAGAAACTCTTATGTATTTGAAGTCTAGAATGTGACATATTCATCAGAGAATACTGATGCTGTTACATAAAGGGGTTGTTCATATTGTATAGAACTATTCCAACCTTCCGTAATAGCTTTTGTATTTGGACCATTTTTTTCCCCCTGGAAATAGAGACAAGCAAAAAATGTTTTTCATGCCTATTTTTTCTGCAGTGTATGTCAGGTTTTCCTAGGTTTTCCTAAAGCAACTTTTCTCTTTTCTACTCTTTCACTTTCTGAACATGCTAAGGTAAGCAATTTTAGAACTGCTAATAAAATTGGCCTGAACTTGATGATTCTATTTCTCAGAAACACTGATATGCCAAGATCTGGACTCATTTTAAATCAAAACCAAGTGAAAAAAAATCCCAGAAGCAACACAGCCTAAGAAATGTTCAACTATCATATAAACAAGTATTTTTGCACTGAAATTATGTTTCCTGGGGCTAGGATTGCCTGGGATTGCTATCCTCTTTTTTTTTTTCTCCTTTTTTTTTTTTTCCTTTTTTTTTTTCTCCTTTTTTTT